>JAAAYG020061131.1:1444-41628 GCA_009936455.2 Tomocerus minor
TAGTTAAAAAGTGATAGAAAATGTGTAAAAGCTATTTAAGACTATTACGTTTATGTAAGGATACTTTGAAACTTCAAACAATGAAGCTTCAAAGCTTTTTTATATGAGCAGTGATTTCTCTAAAACTTTTTTAAGTAAAGAAGGAGTGGCAACTCTTTGGTGACATTGGTAATGTGCTAATGCCGATATCTAAGTGGAATAATCTGTAAAGAATGCATATGAGGAGTACATTCTTTTTTTCGCCATATGAAAATTATTAGTGTGATCCACCCACACCTATCAACTAATTCATGTGGTTTTTTAGGGTTTTCTTGACCAATAGATCAATTTTCAAAATATACTTCAGGTTTCCATTCAACAGTTGCTCAAAAATTAGTTTGAGAATAACTAATTATTATTGTGTAAAAATGATGCTATAGATACAACTACTCTTACAAAGAGGCCTTAGGTAGGTTTTGACATAATTCATAGATAAACTAGTGCCAACTGCCAAAATACCAAACCATTATTGCATATTGGAATGCATTAAAGTAATAGTACTATATAGACTATATAGTATTATTACTATATATATTGATGGTGTGGTTCTTGGGGTTGAATATTATTCGGATTAACGCTGTTACACTGTATGGGAAAATTTCGTCTTTCTGGCAGACCCTCCTGGGTACCAATATTTTTTGGACAACAACAATCTAACTTTATGTGTATCATAGTATAGAGTCCAACAGGAACATGTTCAAAAATGGAATCATTCGAATCTCAATTCGACGTCTTTTCATATTATAAATTAGGTGATGTTGATTTTATTATATTCTCATACTTTTAAGGTTTAAAAAAATAATAGCAGGTTGATTTATGAATAGGAACTCTGTTAGAAAATTAGTTATTAAAAGTAGTAATAGCGTCTGAAAGCAGTAATTTGAAGAATTTTTCCATTATCTTGGGAGTTTTCCATTACCTTGGGAGTATTTCTATCATCTTGGAGTTTTTCATTTTCATAACTCATAAACTCATAAACTCCTAATACCCAGCAAGTCTTACTATGACACTACCTTGTCGTGCAGAGAATAGTAAAGCTTTCTGGCGGCACAATTGAATAATATCATGCTTGAAAATTGTAACATCCAAATTGACTGCCTTGCATAGTGTTGATCAATTCTTTTGCGAGCACATGGTAAATGCCGTCATATATAAAATAATAAAAATGACGACGTTTGCAGTCATGTTCGTCGATATAAAAATTGTGTAAAATTGGACATTACCAACAAGTATTCATTTCTACACACTCAAGCAGCTACTAATGACTAAATTACTGTGAAACAGTAAAAAGTATTGATTAGACAGTTGATTTGCGAACAAGTTTTTAACGCGGCAACAGTTTAAGGTACAGTAAAATAGACATTATTGCTCTATTTTGTTACAGTAAAATGATATTAAATTGATCATGAAATTGAATTTGAATATCAACCTTTGACGCTAAGTCTAGCCCACAGTAATTGAGTAAATTACGTGACGTATTACTAGTATTCAGATTTCTAGACATAATTATCTACTGCATTAACTAAATCAGATTATAATGGTGCCTATCGGTCATTAGTTTAGCAGCATTTTGTAACTTTTCAAATGCCTTTTTACCATTGGTTAATATTTTAATACGGACACTATTTGCTAATTTTCCCGTTTTTATCAACTTGTAAAATATTTATGGTTTTGTATCCATAACTAGCTGTCTTATGACTTTTGTTGTAGGTACTTTGCTGAAAATGTGTTTTGATATTTAAATCCATTAAATTACTACAAGGCTAAATTCCATTTTAGCCAAATTACATTTGTTTAAGTGTTGTTTAAGAGGGGATTGTGAGTTGAATTTAACGCCATCATATTTTGGCGACGTGAAATAATTAAATAATATTGATTAAATGTTTACAGTTATACTGTGCAAGCTATGAATTTTATGTCATATTAAAGTGCCACTGACTGACTATTTCCCCAAATTCAAAATTTTTTATTTTGTAATTGGGATTTGGTCAACTATTGCTTGTTCAGATATTTGTGTCATAATGGTAGTATTTATTTAGCAGCATGCCGTGGTAACCTATTCGTCGTTAATATTGATAGACATGGCAGTTAGGCAGAACGCATAGATCTCCAGTTTGGGGCACCGGACTTCGAAATGTAATAGCACAAAAGATCAAGGAGACAGGAGACCTGTCTCGAGGGAAATCCGTTTTAATAATTTATAATTAAAATGAGATCAATATAACATTTAACAAATGCTATGGACCTGCTGTCCGTGTGGAAGAATAGCATTGTCTTTGTCTTACTAAATTCCCCTTCGGGTAAATAAGTCTTTGTTAAAAATACTTATAAAGTGTCTTCCGTTGGCCTGAAAAACATTTGTATATTTATCATGGAGGTACTCTGACCAATAAAAGGTCAAAAAAATTCCGTGATCACGCACGAAATCTTTCTACCCACTCTCCCTGTGATATAAATTGCAGATTTTGAATTCAGAGAGTAATATAATAGGTTTTGGAATTAGGGATTAAATATTTTAACAGAATTGGACTGAAAAGCTTAGAAGTAGTACTCTCATAAGTTATTGTTATCAGAATTTAGAAATTCACCGCTACCGTTCTATACTTTTCTTACATTTAATTAAAGAGGGGTTCTTTTCACATTATTGTCAAGCTTTGTATACACTGAGCTCATAAAGTCGCAAAAAATATTATTTTCAAATCCCATTGAAAGAACATTAATTGCAGCCTGTTGCCGTGCTACGTCGTTTTGTATCATTCGTCCGTAAGGCATCCATGTTAATGAAATTCGAGTCTGAAAAATTTCCCAAGAAGAAAAATAATTTGGCTAGTGCCTAGTTAGGCAGGACACAATTAAAAATAAAACTCCCGAAAGCTACATTGTAGCACTGATAGATTTTTGTAAATTATAGTAAATTTTAATTCTTTGATTTTCAGATTTGCAGTTTTTGGAAGCGAACTAACGCATCAGCAACCGGTAAAATGAGTACGCTATTCAAAAGGTTGACGAGAGGATTAAAATTTAATGAGACACGATTTGTTAATGATGCTGTAAAATTACAGGTAATTTTATTTTAACATTTTACGTGTATGATTAGTTCATCTCTCTGTTAGAAAGTCTTAGTGATATCTATATCAACTGGGAATCCAATTCTTTTTGACATTCCTTTGGGTTCCATTTCAGTCATGTCGATTGTTGAGTTATTATTATATCAAGTTCATTAAAAACTGAATCGAAAACATTGTTATTACTACGTAGTATTTTTTCATTGGGTATGTTATATTCCACTTTGATAATTTTTGTCATCTAAAAATGATTATGATTGCAATTTTACCAGGGAATTATTTAGTTCGCTGTTGCAAAAGACGACGTTTCATTGAATAATAAAAAATAAATTATATACAGGCAATCTATTTAAATATCAAGTGTAGCAGCGTAAATGAAAAATTTAATAAACATTTTTACTGTCATTAAGTAATGAAAAATGAACCTTATTGTGTGAAAAATGAACCTAACCTGTTAATATCTTACTCCAATATCTCTTTTATATTTGCATCAGCCGCACGCATAGTCGTATTTAAAATTTAAATTACTGCGCTGTAAGATACACAAATAAAATTGTTTGCACACACTCACAAAAAACTATATAGGGGAAATCAAAGAAAAACTGTCCATTTTCTTATAGTATCTAATTCTCTTACGCCTGATAAGGAGTTTTGGCTAGCCGTTTTTCAGTCTTATTATAGACCTTGCAGGTTATTTTGAAACCGTAACTAATGGGTGGGAGTAAAATTATTTGTAGGAAATCGATGACTTCTAAAATATTTTGTGGAAAAATATTTGGAATAATTAATATTTGTGGATTCATTGCCTAAATTGTATTTTTTCAGATCTTACCAACTGTGGAACCATCTCTTCCCAACTCGGTTGAAAGGAAGAAGAAAGGAGAGGCTAAACCGACTACGCATCAATCGAAAAAAAGGAAACGTGAGGAGATTGACGAAAGTAGTGACCTGAATCTATTTGGTTCTGTGAGCCATAATGAGAGCAAGAATGAGCTAACTCCGAGTTTATCCAAAAACAACAAGAAGTCCAAAAAGGATGCCCAAGGCAACCAAAATGAGGGAAGCATTGACTTAGAGCAGCATAAAGAAAAGGTCTGAAATTTTATATGCCCACTTGATACTAGGTAGTGGCGGTAGTAGCTACTAATTGCATGTGCTTAGTAAAAGAGCTCTATAACTCTTTAATATCATATTAATGATTTGATAGGATAGGGTAGTTGATTTTGAGGAAGATAAATGATTTAAATTCCTTACTTTATTGTTTTGTATATAGATAAAACAGTTTCGCAAAACTCATCGCATTCATATTTGGGGAGAAGACTTGCCAGACCCTATTGAGTCCTTTGATCTCATTCCTGGTATCACTAGTAAACTTTTACAAAACATTAATTCCATGGGGTATCATTCACCTACTCCGATTCAAATGCTAGCAATTCCATCGATGTTAAGCGTAAGTTGCATTAATTTTTGATGTCTTCATAAGATATTTATTAATTGCTAAGTGCCAAGTTAACAAATACAGCATTTGCATGGCTGAAGTGTCGGTTTTTTCGTAATAGTGTTGTATTCGGTTTGCATAGCAGAAATTTAGCGCAATTCCCTTTTGCGTATTAGACTAAACTGCTTTTTATTTATAAGTTTGTTGCTTGCTGAGTTTAGAAAGTAGAATAGAGGAGCTGTGCGACTAAGCTTTAGGTCAACTATCCGAAAGTTTTTTGGAATTCCTGCCGTCTTACTTGACATGAAGTTCCTGTACTCTCCGAAAGAATATAAAGCATCCTCGTTAACGGACGTACGGCTACCACATCCCCTCATTGTTTCACTAATTGTGAGACTGGGGTAATGGAGATAAAGGTTTTATATGTAAGCACGTCGTTATGAAAAGGAAAGCTAGACATTTACGTGAGTTGCATTTTTGGGATTTAACTTTCAATCATAGAGGATGCAGAGAGAATCTTTTGCCGCATGTGCTGTGTTAAAACTGGTCAACAGTCAAACCATAGTTTACTGCTTTATTATTAGACATGCTGTGAGCTGCTCGTGTTTATCGTAGTATGTGGGGTAGTTAATAAGAATGAAGGCTTCCAACAGTAGTTTCATCCGACGAGTTTTGTATCAAATTGGAAAATAATGTTTATACTTATAGGGACGAGAGCTTCTGGCATGTGCTCCCACAGGAAGTGGAAAAACAGCAGCTTTTCTGCTGCCACTGATAATACAACTATTAAGGAAACCAGAGAAAGTTGGCTTTAGAGCTGTATTGCTTTCTCCGACCCTAGAGCTAGCAAAACAGACGTACAGGTTAAGCTACACACATAAAAATGTACTGTCATAATATTATGCGCATTAAATTCAGCTAACCGTTTCTCCTTTTATTGTAGGGATTGCATCCGTCTTTCTGAAGGAACAGGGCTCCTAACATTTATGATCAATAAAAAGGATATTGCAAAGAATAAATTTAAAACCCTGACTAATTGTGGTAAGCTTACTTCTGTTGTCCGCTCAAAATCCGATGACAAACAAAAATGCTTACTATTTATTTATTTATTTATTTGTATCCTTTCAGACATTTTAGTCTCCACGCCGAATCGCCTCGTTCATTTGTTATCGAAAGACGATATTAGTTTCAAGAGGTAATCAAGATAATCACAGTATGTAAAAGGTTGTTAGTTGTTGTAATTTATTTTAACATCTTTCTAACATTTGCCTTTCTTTCAATAGAGTCGAATATTTGATTGTCGATGAATGTGACCATCTTTTTGAATCTGGATTCGAAAGTCAACTTGGAACTATCTACTCTCACTGTAATTCCACTGACGTTAAACGAGCTTTCTTTAGTGCTACAGTTACACATGGCGTGGAGCAATTCTGCGGATATAATCTCAAAAACCATATTCGTGTTGCAATAGGTGACAAGTAAGAACTGTACATTTCATGATTACACCATACATTGCATATTTATGTCATTGAATATTAGTTGTGTAGGATGTTGTTTCATTTCTGACTCACAACGTTTTTACTTACAGAAGTGCAGCTGTTGACCTTATTAAACAAGAGTTAATCTTTACTGGTGATGAGTCTGGTAAACTAATGGCCATGAGAGAACTATTTGGAAAAGTAAGGAAACGTGTTCATGATTATTAATAGGAATATACTTATGTATTTAAAAGGTTCATTAATAAAATGTGATTCAGGGAATAGAACCACCAATGTTAATATTCGTTCAAAATCAAGAAAGATGCGACGAGTTATTTTCAGAACTCACGTATTTATCGGTGCCATGTGCAATAATCCATGCGGGAAAGACTATAACTCAGAGGGAAAAGATTATCGAAGGTTTCCGAGAAGGAAAAATTTGGGTACTTATTTGTACTGCTCTACTGGCAAGAGGAATGGATTTCCCAGCAGTTAAAGTTGTTTTAAACTTTGACCTGCCAGTATCCCACATACAGTACATTCATAGTATTGGAAGGACGGGGAGAGCAGGGCAAATTGGGCGTGCTATTACCTTTTTTACAGAAGATGACAGGGAAAAGTTACGAAAGTACGTTGCCTTACATTTACTTGATAATCTTAACCACTTAATGTTGATTTAAACTGAAGTAAATGTTATTTATTACGGTAGAATTGCTCAAGTTTTAGAAAATTCAGGATTCCCTACGCCACCCTACATGCTGAAATTGAAAAGAAGTAAACGTAAAAATCCACACCCACGTCCTGCTAATAGACAGTCACTAAGTAGAATGTCTGGCTACGATTATGCTAAAAATAAAAGGCTTCTCCAGATAGTAAAACAGTCTGCTGCGAAAAAGAAAAATGGGTCTTCAGCAAATGGAGATGAGAAGAAAAATAAAAAGTTAAAGAACTTGGAGAAACAGTTGGAAAAGGAGAAGAAGTGTCGAGCTATCGAGACAAATTTACTACAAAAGCGTAAGGAGAATAGTAAAAATTTCAGCTCGAAGAAAAAATCTAAACATGAGAAAAATCAGTCGAATATCAAAACCAAGGATTCTCATGAAAATGGAAGACCAACAAAATCAGCTAAAGTCCAAAAACGTCCCAGAATGAAAAGATAAGGAAAATGGATTTTATATTTATACTTGTAGCAAATCAGAAGAATATTTATTTGTGTTTTATGTCCTTGTTCTTGTATTTTTTTGATGTTGAATTATGTTTGATTATCGCATTGTACAGGCATTGATTTCTGAAAATAACATTAGTTGGAGTAAGTGACAAGATTTTTTTTGTAAGCTGTTGCATTTAATGTGTCGTAATATTACAAAGATTGCATGGTGTAATTGAAGCTGAATGAATCTGATAAATTGCACTTAGCCATTGTTTCATTAGGAGATGATTACATGATCACGACTTTTCTTTCCGTGAAACAAAGTCGGGAAATGTCAAATCTGCAGTTGTAAAATAAGTAGAGAGGGATAGGATGACGGCGTAGCATGAAATGAGAATGAGGATAGGGTTATTTGCTAGACTGGAAGCTGTGAAAGCTAAGTACATACGTAAGTAAAGTACCGACAAAGTTTCATGCAACTGTGTGTAGTTTTATGTTGGGATGAACTGACTGACAGTAACTTTCTATAGGGTAATTCAATAATGAGATTGTTTGCTGCATCTGAGTCGTTGTAATTTAATGCCGTACTTCACTGTGAAAATTGTGCTTCAATAAAGACGACCAATGGTCAACCTCAGAGAATTAATACAATAGTCGGGCAAAGGATACTAGGAGCTAAACATTTTATGCTGAAGGGAGAGTGGAGTAAGTTAGGGAGCGTAAAATATTCAACACATATGTAATACAGTCACGTAATAAGGGTAATGCTTTGGAATTTGTCACGCAAGGTGGCAAACCAAGCTTCGTTGAATACAACTTTATTCGGATGTTTAGGGAAAACAAGTTTTTTGCGGTGGCACAGGCACATACACCACTCTGGTTTCCTTGTGACAAATCACAGAGATTTGTTCGCAAAACTAAGTAATAACTGTCATTAAACATTAACTGTAGAGCGAGGCAAGCTGCTCTAGACCCTGAAGTGTTTTAAAAGACAAAAGAGATGAAGATACAGTGGAGGAAGTTTCGTTATATTTATTTAACCATTCTCGTGATTAAAGAGATTTATTTCTACATCTAAACGCTTTCATTCAGCACAACTTTTAGCCTGCAACTTTCACCGGCACAAAGCATAGGTTTATTACTAAATCCATCATTGCCTCGCCTTCACATCTATAGCCCCATAGATGGAATAATTATAAGCCACCGACACGGTTACGATTCCTATCACATAAAACTCCTGTGTATTTCTAGCCTCTCTCCTTTCATTTACCAGAAATGTCAAAATGTTTTAAAGCTATCCTATTTCTTTTCTCTTGCAAAATCGGAAATAATGTTTTGAAACTCCCATAGTGCCACTATTTCCTTTTCTCTCTTTAAATAGCTGATTGAAATTGCAATAACATGTTTTGCCAACTTTGAAGGACACACTATAATTTGTTCACATTATTTTGCCAAGAAAATAATTATATGAAATTACACTACATTTATAATGTATTACAGCTTAGAGAATCTGAATGCATATCATGCATATGTAGTTGGATCATTCAACGTAAAGCGTAATTGCATAAAATAAAAATTACTCACGTAATGAAGTCATTCCAACTTGTTATGACTACATCACATATGTGATTATAATTAATAGTAGTTGCATAGTAAGTTATGCAGTGGGAATTAAATACGGAAAAGTAAGTTGTCAGTCGTAAATGATCACATCAGTCACTAATTATGCTTTTATTAGGTTAATATCGTTAAGGTTGTGCGAAAGCTATATATGTAGTGAAAGGAGTTTCTCACTATATTAACTAGGTAAGTAGGTTTTGGAGGATTTTCCAACGTTGCCCCATTATTAGGCCATCAATTTACAGTGGCCCGCAGAAAGCATAGCTAATTGTTCTAGTTTCCCTTTCACAATAACAATTCCTGAAAACTTTCCCAAGCAACTTCCCAAGTAGACTTTTGTGAGAGAATTTATTTTCGGACTATTTTATCTTGACGGTTGACTCTTATCAGTTATTTTATTTCTGAGTGAGCTGTGTATGTGCGTCTCTTGGCTTGCATGCTACTTTCCCTTGTCAAAGATTTAACGTATGCTTAGCTCACCCTTCGGGACACATCGTCTCCGTGTCTAGTTAGCCTGGCTGAGTTCGGCACACACACATACACACGGTCGTATGCCTATATTAATCGTCTGCAGTGCCATGCCAAAGCATTTCTCATCGACTTCCCCCGTCTGTCCGTCCGCCGTAGACTGCGTAGCGACTTCTGTTTTGCATTATTACTCCAGTCTGAATGTTGAACGAGACGTTTTGTCAATATTTTGTGCATTGCTAATTGTAAGTCGTGGCCATATATTAGACAGGACAAGCACAGCTGCACTGCATACTTCATAGTAACTCAATAAGCATACATAAACTTTTTCTCCTATGCATACTATAATAGCATAGCTACCTATCAAGACTGACGATTGACTCATGCAACATACACACTTTCATCGCAAAATAATAAAATAGCCTGCTGAAACCCAAACGTCGTATTATTAGGCCCAGTTAAGTTCAACTCCTAATAAATATCTGACAAGAATAGCCAGGCTTCAGATATAGACGGAAATGTAGAAGCTAAACCACATTGTAGCCAAAGGGAACAAATGCCAAGGAAAACAGTTTTGCAAAAAGAAAATAAATAGTGCACAACTCAATAGGTAATGTATCTTATTACCATGTATTTCCTTACAGTGCATGATATGTGCACAAACTTTTATGTACGTAGTCTGAGGATAGATTTATGAGCTAACTGTAGAAAGGAGGAAGAATGAAGGAAATAAAGAAGGCCCTATGCTAACAATAACTATAATGGAACAACATCTAATCGCTCCAGTCCCAAGAGTAACTCCAACCTACTTAGGCCCCAGTCACAACTAACTCTCCTTGCATCTGCCAAACAGCAAATTACTCAAATTGATGAATATTGGTACATCCCATTCAATGCGCCGTGCATATATTATCTTCTTTTATATCGTTACATATATGATGTCCAAAATCTTTGAAACTTTTTAAATCTTTCATAGCTGGGAGTAGGTCTCGGGATTTTTTTTTGTCTAGCTTTCCATACCAGGTACTTCTTTAGTCAGGAACAACTTGTCTCCGAACATGGTTCTAAGAAATGTGAAATGTACTATGAAACTGGATCAAGTACCTACCTTGTCGGAGATGAGCATTTCCTCATCCTCCTTTTTAATCACTTTGGTTCACCGACAATCACAGCAGCCGCTTTGTCGTTCAAACCAAAAATAATCCACTGGGGGAAAACTTCTTTTCTCTCCGTAATTTTGAGCTTACCTTTTTCCATTTTTTTATTTAAAGATTTTTTCCTTTGCTCCTTTTACTATAGCTAGTCGTAGATACTAGTTCTAAATATTTAAGTATATTTAGTGAAAACTAGTGAAAAGGGAATGCATATTTTCGCTAAGCTAATGCATGTACAGAATTTGAATTTGTTCTGGTAGCTTAGTTAGTCGCTAGTCTGAATTAGGTTGGCTGTAGCGAAAAGAGAAATGGTAAGGAAGAAAACAAAGTCAGTGAGGCAAGAAGACACAGTAGATAGACAGAGGAGTGGAAATATCTTATACGCTCCTTTATGGGAGGAGGAATGCTGGCTGTCTGTTATTAGTTGTACTGTTGCTCAGTATAATAATATGTAAAGTTGTCTAGTTTTGTGCCTTCGTCGTCGTCGTCGTCGTCAAGAGAGAGAAAGAGAGGAATGCCTCGACGAATGGAGAAAGTAATAGAGAAAAGTAAACTGAGTTTGGAGGTTTGCTTTTCGGCGTAGAAGTTTGTTGGCTTTTAGGAGTTGGCCAAGAAGCCCAGCTGTTGGGTGCATGTAAGTAAGGATGGTGGGTTGCTTTCGTTTTTGTATATTACATATAAATAGTTAGTTACTTAGAGAAAAGAGTGGGAAGGAAGGAGTCTGGGTGGTTGGGATGTCAGAGAGAAAGAGAGAGAGAGGCACTAGTGGATTAGATCGAGAGTGGCAGAGAGGTCTGACGGTAGCTATACATTTTTGATCAGTTCCCAGTGGATTTTGATGTTGAAGGACTGACTAGTCTATTCGATCTTGAGTGGTGTCTAATGTGAAGATGCGATAGGTACATAGAGAGATAGATACATAGACGCGCGAGAAGGATGTACAGAGGGAACACACTCGGCACAAGACAACATAAACTGCCGAGAAGGCGGCGGCCTTGCTTCCTTTCCAGCCAAGCCGCAGCAAAAACGTCAAGAGAGATAAAACATGAAGCACTGTTGGGGTGGCATATTGAATTTCGGGTAATTGGCTCGAGGGGTTCATGAGATGGCTGCAAAAAGATTCAAAACTCATTAATTTTTGTGTGATGATGAGGCTTCGCCTTTTTTATCAAAAGTCTTGATACGGGAAACAATGAGGGTTCGATGGAGAATGAAAGCAAAGCAAGAGACGGGACTTTCTCTTTGTATTATGCCCCTGTGCATCTCTCTCCCTCTCTCTTGTATCTCTCTCTCTCTCTCTCTCTCTCTATGTATTCATGTGCATTACTAGGCAGAGTGGCCTATGCACGTACTTCTTTTCTTTCTTCTCGATGAAACGAAAGGAAATGTCGAGCTGAGTGAAAGTAGAAAAGAAGCGGAAGCACCAAAGTTGCCTCCAGGAAGAATCATTCCTTCGAAACGCAACGGAACACAACGGAACGACGACGTCTACATACAGACTACTCTCAACAGCTCATCTCACCCACCCACTCACTCACTCACTCACTCACTGACATTATACAGGGGAGTCGCAATACTTATGTAGCATGTCAATATCTGATATTACCATTATAATAGTAATTCGGAGTGAAAGCACAGGATTCCATTCTGTCTGACCATCATCAGAACGGAGCGGGAGCAGCTCTTCCCTAAATTACGACTATGACATGCATATAAAGAGGATTCTGATTATCTCACAAGTGCACGGCGCTCCGTTCGGAGACTTTTCCTCCTCCGAAGATGCTCTCTCTCTCTTTCTTCGCCTCCCTCTCTCACCGTCCTCGGAGGAGTGAGGAGGGCCAGGCCAAAGAGGAAGGCAATGAAAACCACGCAAAAAGGAAAAGAAAAAGAGTAGAAGCTGAGAGATTTCACTAAAGAGTAAGAGAGAAGAAGAGCAACCCATGGGATGCAATTCGCATTAAAAGAGATTTCTCCGAGACTATCCAGGAAGTAGCATCTCCACTTCGCTTCAATTATTGCAATTGGAATTTCTTGTTCAACGGCATTCTTCTCAGAAAAAGTACATATTATCTGCAGTCGAGGATCCTTGTAGTTACATTACATTAGCTCCGTCCCTTCATTGCTCCTCTATGTACTAGATACTTATTGTTAGCTCCTCATATTATACTTAATCATCTCTATTTTTCAATTTGATTTCAAACAGGAGTACATTGTAGTGATATTACGCCACTTTTCCCTCCCTTCCACTCCCTTTCAAACTACATCTTTTTCTTTCTAAAGATCCTCTTCCACTATGCTTCCTTTGTATCTACGCCATGTAAGTATCCTGTACTGATTTTGTATTATGCCATCGTTTTTAGAGAGAGAGAGAGAGAGAGAGAGAGAAGGAGAGAGTTAGGTTATATGTGTCGTTGTAGCTCATCCTCCTAAAGATCTGTGCTCCAGAACCACTGCAGATATTAGTGCCTATTAGTAAGTAGCATATAAATTGCGTATTCCTACGAATCTGGCTTTGTTCGCCTGGGAAGAGAGAGTGTATTACACTCAACTGCTCACTTTTCTCTTCCTTTCTCCGTATGTCCACAGAAATAGAAAGAAAGGAACCTGTCTGTTCTCTGCCCTGCCCTCTTAGCTAATTTTCTTACTGAGAAACTTGTGGTTACTTCACAGAGAAAGTTAGCTCCCTTTTTCCCCATCCTTTTACTTAAGTCAAGTTTACTGCTTTTATTGGAAGTTGGATGGAGGAGAAAGTGGAGAAAGCACAGTCTTTAACAGCGTTCCCTTCTTCACCTCTCTTCCACATACTGACATAATCACTCTCACGATTACGACAGTTGAAACTAATCACAAATTTCTTTGTTTAATTTTCTATGTATGCCAAGCCTATCTACGACTGTCACTGTCGGTTTCACTTTCATTTTGCTCTCAAACTTAAATTGCATTTCAACTGGTTGTGTAAACCGACTTAAGATTAGCTCACCCTATTATCTCCCCGCCACTTATACTTCTCTATCTCCAACGATTTAATCTATAGCCCACCATTCATAACATCAAAACCAACTTATTGGACATTTCACGCATTCCGTCTCTCTCTCTCTCTCTCCACTCACTAACAAATGAAAATCTTCACAAGTCCCATTCACTACTAAAACCCGACTTTTCTTGCATATAACATATTTGTTCGAATGACATGTAAGTAAAGCTGGAGTCAACAGAAAGTCAAACTGTTATGTCTATGCAACTCAATTCAGCCCGCTAATAAGTTGCTCCACACAATTACTCAAAGAGTATCAGCACCGTTTCATTTATCCACTAGAGAATTATCCACTAAATCCTTTCCTTTAAAATATTCAACTTTTTAGGAAATACAGAACTAAAATCTGTAATTTCCATGCATACATACATTTCACTTTAAATGTTATTCCATTTTTACCAAAAAGTTACGAAATGTATGACTAATTTAAAAAAAATAAAATTCAGAGGATTTATCAAAATTAGAAAATGACACATTGTATTTTTCCAGTAAAACGACCATTAATGTTTTTTTGGTGGCAGAAAGAGTTAAATTCTCGATGGTACTATAAGCACGTACATGGAAACTTTCAGTTTTTATTGTAGTGATTTCTGAGGTTAGTGGCTGTGAAGAGTAAGTGATAAGTTGGTGTACAGAATATCTGGTGTCTGTGGAGTATGGAAGAGTAGGTAGCGGCAGCTATCATTTAAATTTAAAGAGAGTGTGAGAAGTGTGACTAGTACAAGTACATTAGAGCACGGTACTTTAGCTTTGCGTAGTTTTGTATGGGTCTGGAAGTGTGTTGGTTGGGCGGGAGGATAAAAGAGAGATACATATAGCGGTTTTGGTGAATAGTAATTCTTTGTCTACTCTTGCTCTCGATTGAGCATCGGAAAGTCTTGCATAAAAGTTGAATGTATGTATGTATTTTAGAGCGCTAAGTCAAAGTCAGCTGCACTAACAATAAGACAAGTGACATGACTTTGCACTTTCGAAAGAAAAATCTTTATTTGCCAACGCAAGTTTTCTCAAGCGTTATATGCAGTATCACTACGGGCGCTTGTGTCCTGTTGAGTGGCTCCTGATTTAAGATGAGATTCGTGGCATATCAACTCACTCTCACTCATCGTCAGTTATCCAGCCGACTCTGTTTCTCAAATGTCCTTCCTCCTCTCCTCTCCATACACCTACTTATCTCGCTACTAGATATCCACAATTTCCACCATTCCCATTTTCCCCGTTTCTTTTTCAGGAGCCGACATATTAGGTTGTCTGTGTAGCTTTCTCTGCCCCTGCCGCACAATCACCAATCAAAATCCAGAGCAGAGAAAAGTGAAATGCATTTTAAAGCATCCTTATGTAAATGGCGTGAAGGAAGATATTGAAGATTTTGGAGGGGAAAAAGTTTCTTGGGATGTTGTGGGTGAGAGGATGATAATATTGTGTCGGTGGTCGGTTGGTATGTGCATAGGAGGATGTGGGTTGGTGGAGAAAGGATGGGAATTAAATGCTCCATTAGATGTCACTGTTAGGCAGGATGTGCTTTCTCGTAGGAACAAATGCATAAGTAAGTACATTACAGGCACATGGCAATATCAGTGGCAACTCCCCCAACGAGATCTGTTTACATTTAAAGCGTGTTGACTTATTGTACACATATGCGGATATTTTATGTTACCGAAGAGCACAATCTCAAGTCTTAACGGCCGCAGTGCCAACTCCAGCCGTTGCAACTGCCTCTGCTGAGGCACAGGATGCAATAGACTTCCCTGCAATAACTAGTTCACTCACATTACATTTAGATTGAGACGTCTTTAAAGCATTGCAGGGAGAGTGTGGACGCGGGCTTCGTAGTTGCCTCACTTGAAATGGGCAATCTACTCCATTCTCTCAAGGGCCCTACCAACGATGTCCTTTTCGTCATAACCTCATAAATTATTGATCGACTCCAGACACAGAATCCCATATTTAAAATGCAAGAGATTTACTCCACTAGGGCTCTTTTGAACACGCTTCCTTGACCAATCTTCCTATGGAGCTACAGAAGAACAAGCCCTCCCGCCCTACCTTCTTCTCTCTCTCCTTTACATGCGGAATTATATTCTCAACAGGAACCAAGACAAGGTCCCTCTTTTCCATTTCCTTCCGAACCCAACACACACAGCCAGATAAGTTAGTCTGTATTTATGGAGGAATTCTCTGTACCTCTCTCTCTCTCTCCGCTCACTCATTTCCTTCTTTCTCAAATCACGGCAGAAGAGAGAGAGCTAGAGGTAAAACAACTCAAGCGTGCCCGACCAACCAAGCAACATACAGGCCAACCCATAGAATTAATACAGGTAGGTCAGGCTAAATCTAGACTACACATCTGAAAAGTTTGAAAAAAATCACATGATAAGCGAAGGTAAAGCCGCGAAAATGATTTTAGTGGGGAATGTCTTTTGGATTACCTTCGTTCAACCAATGAGAACCAATTAAAACAGTAAAATGTCGTCAACATTTCTCGATATTTAACACAAAAAAGGTAATGCCCTATGTGGACTCTAGATATACGCATACCTTCCTGTACTAACTCTATGGGCCAACCTCATATTTATTTGCCCACCTTCTCCTAGACAGCCCTTCCTCTCTATGCATATGCATCTATTTTAACTAGACAGGTATTTTTTTAAATTATACAATCCAGAGAGCTCTGTAAGTGTAGCTGTGAGCAAAGTTAACATAGCAGTTCAAATAAATTGAAGCGGAGAAGCCCTGCACTCCCGTTGTTTGTATTTCCTCTAGCTAAGATATGCATTTGAATTTATTTACTCACCTTAGATAAATACGTGGGCTGCAGTGCCTTCTTCCTTGAACACTATCTATATACGCCTACTATTCAGACTCTTATATTGTCAATAGATCGGAAATTGTACAAGCATGTACAAGAGTATACAACACTCCTTGCTTCCGCATGTACTTGTCCTAGTTGTACTATTAGCTTAAGCACATCTCTGTCAAAGGAGGTTGTGGTTAAGTATTAGCATTAGCAGAAACGTGGCTCTTCTAACTCTGTCCTTTTATATACTTCTAATGTGCATCTCTGCGTAGGTAGCTGAAAGTGAGAGAGAGAGAGAGAGAGAGAGAGAGAGAGATATGCCTATAGCTCATTTCCCTATTTTCCCAGTCATGTTTCTCCGTAATGTAATGCATGAGTAAAGTTGGAGATTTTAACTTTGTAAGTTGAGCTGCTCCCATTTCCAACAATTTCCACCTCATAGGTAACAATAATAAGAAATCCAGAGTCGCTGCTTGGAAAAGGAGGTGCTCTTCTTCAGTAATTTTATCTGTGCTCTGCTCAGCTCTAGTTTCGTAAGTAGGAAGGAGCCTAGCCCTCGAGCTACTACACAACTGTGAACTTTTACTTTACTTGCATTAGTTGAGAACTGTGCGTGGCTAAGTATTGCATTATATTTTATTGTCGAGGACGGGAGATATGGGTTGGGATTGGATTAGTACAAGATTCCCTACTACTCCTGCTACTCCCAACGAGAAGGAAACAATGTTTTCCTACTGAAATCAGAACATCTCCCAGGCCACTCTGTCTCTCTCTCTCGCAGATCCTATCTCTCTCTCTCTTTCTCTTAAACATCTATGGGAAGTATGTATGTAGAATTATCTGTTGTCTATCCATCCTCCTCGGCCCTTATCTTATGCATAGGCAGGTAGTGGCTGAGGTGGCTAACAATAAGTTCCGTGGCTGGGAAGCTAGATAGCATCTCTACACGCTGTTCATCCTCTCTGGCTAAATATCCGTGAGCTGTGAATGTGCCACTAGGCTAGAGGAGTGCCCAGTCTTTGCGCCTAACTAGTTGTAACTAAGTCAGTTTGGTTTGGCCGTCGAGCTAGTTGTTATCATATTAACATTTGCATATAAATGGCTAAATAGGTAGGGAAATATCCAAGATGCCTAATTGCAGGCGGAGAAAGCATCATGACTTTCTCGCCAAAATGTGTTGACAAGGACTTTAATTTGTAACTAAATGTTTCATTATATACGCGTAATCCAAGCGTTTAATTAAATCCAAGAGTTCCAAGATACTTCTCCTTTCTCTCTCTCTCTCTCTCTCCTGCCTGCCTCCTGCATCCAACATCCCAGACTCCTGCCCTCACATCCCGTAGCAGAGGGCAGACAGGGAATTTCGACTAAAGTTCATGAGATGAAACTTGTTGTCAGGCAAGGGCTATAATTAATAGGGATGTAAGATGTAGAAGGAGGGAATAGAGCGGTAAGCTGAGTGGTGAAAGCCCTCAGCCGAGTGGTGAACTTGGCTTTCACTTGGCTACTGCACTGCATAGCACCACTTCACATCACACTGACACCCTCCTCGCTCCACGCCACTAACAACTTACGCTCAGTCCAGCACATTTCTATACAATCACACTGACATTCTCAAGCAAGCCAACTAAAAAGTCGAGACCAGGCCCTACTCACTCAGCCACATACAATCAGCAGACACTCACACTCACTCACACCAATCCAATCCTCTCTTCATCCATATTACTGGGCACTCCAGAATCCAGAACGCCCATCACCATAGACTCTCATTGACCCTTTCCAAAACAGAATGCCAAAGCCATTACATACCAATACTAACCTAATTGACACCTACAATTAATAACCTTTGATACGCTTAACAGATATCAACACTTCAATATTTTCTTCAATTCATACCACATCCATGGAAATTCCTTTTGGAGTATGTAATATTTTATGCAATGCATGATATTCATGCAAAATGACCCAAAACACATTTAGAGACATGAGTGCCAGTTGAATTGAATTTTAAATAATCAATTTGCAATGTATAACATCAATGCATGTGATGAGAGAATCAAAAGGGTACTTCATAGTCCTTTATGTAGATTTGATCTTTGTAGGGCATGGAAAAGCACAGCATGGAAATGGCATGACTTTTACTAGGTACCAGTTCCTCAATAAATTCATCGACATAATATAATGCTTCATTTCACAGTAAGTACTAGTTTTTACTTTGGCTTTTATTTATTTCAATCATCTCTTTGTCTTTCACTTTACGACACGGAGTTATCAAAATGGATAAAATAGATTGCCTAAAAATTAATGCGTAGCTTGTATGTAATTAAATAGTGATGACCCTGTACAGGAGCTGCATTGTATCTCGCATGTTATGTACAGTACGGAGTACAGAGTGCAGAAAATGCTACAAAATGTTTGACTCGGATAAGACTGTCTACAGTTGTGAGCTGTATGTGTGTATGCAATAGATGCTGTTAGATTGTGTAGTTTAGGAGGGAGAGATAGGTCGTCGGAGAGACAGTGATGCGGAGTCACAATCAGGAGAGGAGAGTAGAGATGAGACGTGTATGTAGACTGACTGATTGAGTGACTGAGTCTCTGCGTAATCTGTACGGACAAAGTGACTGAGTGTAGCACGTAGTCACCTCTTCTCTTATCTTCTCTCTTTCTCTATTTAATAAGTATTCTCATGAAAAGGATGTAGAGGAGAGCCAGTGCGAGAAGAGAGCACTGCACTGTAGAGGAAATTGTAGTGTGACGTACACTCGACTTTCATCCTGCCCTATTATGGTTGGTGGATAGACACGACAGACATTCAATTCTCTCTCATCGCCATGTCACCAAACGAAGCCAAGTCAAAGTCCTAACCAGGACATTCATTTTACCTTTGTAAGGTAAGGCTATTTCTCCATTTCAAAGGACCCAGCAACTACGACTCACTTTCTCCTAACATAATATGTAGAATTTATGTATGAAACGTAGTCGAGTGTCGTGTTTTTACTGCGATCCCGCGCTTTCCTGCTACTCCGCTTACTTTGATTTCCTTTAAAGTTGGATACCATTCCTACTACAAATATCTCTAGCTGTACAACTTATGTATTCTATTTATCAACGCTTTTGTATGCAGTAATGCAATGTACGCCATAGAAAAATTAGACTGCTCTACATACAAAATTAGCTATGAACTGAAGAAAAAATATTTCACACCCTCTGCCGTTCCAGAGACTAGCAGCTAATAATTTGAGACACAGGGCTAAGGATGTTCTTATAATTAAATTTATCAGCTTCAATAAATATTCAATCGTTTCTTCCTATAAAATGTATACAGAACATCTTTATCAATTTATGAATCTTAGCTTATGAGAATTGGTTTTGTATTGTGTACTAGTGCTCAGATGTAAGATAGAAAACGAACGGTGGTATGAAAGGCCATGTATATATATTTCTGTATTAGTATTAGAGATGCGTTGCGTATTGATAGGTTGAACGTTGTCGCCTTATAAATGTAGTTGACTGTTACGGTATGGCTTGTCTATCGGCGCGGAAGTTGGAGTCGAGTCGTACGACTTGTTTTATTTACCCGCTAAAAAGAGAAAGTGGACTGATTGTGAAAAGTGGAGATAGCATCTGTAAAGTGAAGTGAAAGTATGGAAACTAAGGCATGTTCGACGACGGCATACGATAGTTTGAATGTGAACTATAGAGAAAGTAAGAGAGAGAGAAAGAGATAGTGTTTGTAGTTGTGTTTAGTTTGTGTGCGAGTGAAAATGTCGGAGTGGTAGCGGTAAGTAGAGGCGAGTTTGGTTTTTGTGCCATTTGTCTGCAGGTGGAGGGATTGGAGCTGAGCCGTCAGTTGAAATAGAGAGAAATAGTCATGGAGAGTCATGGAGGGAATTGAAGAGACTCAACTGACAAGTGAGACGAACATGAATATATAGATAGGTAATAATGTCGACAGGCCAAAGGAGAAAAGAGAGAGAGAGAGAAAGTATTATTCTGAAGTAAGAGAAAAGGAAAGCTGAAGTGATTGTGAGCGAGGAGAGTGTAGTGTGTGTGTGTGAGGAAGGAGCGGAGAAAGTGAGTGAAAGTAGCTACTTTAGATTTAGGGTTTGGGTAGTTTAGTTAGAGGTTTGTAGTGGAGAGAGTGAAGTCTGTGTGTGATGTGGTGTGGATAGAATAGGATGGATGGGATGAATAGACAGATAAGGAGCTAGGTGGCAAAGCGAGAAAGAAAATAGAGAGCGTTTCGCAGCAAGGCATCTCTCTCCTCAACTTAGCTCAACTTCCACTTGCTAATGAATAAAGAAAACTTGAGAAAATGGTGAGAGAAAGATGTTTTTGATGGATACTTCCTTGGCTGGGTTAAAAGGTCGTAGTGGAAGTAAGCGCATTAAGTTTGATGCTTTGAGTTTAGTCAGTGGATTTGAAGTAAAAAGTGATATTTCAAGTGAATGCGTGTCTACGAGCCCAGCAGCAGCCTCCCTCGCTGCCAGCCACCTTCCCGACTGAGTCGAGGCTCCACGTACTCATATCTACACACACACAATGTATATCCCTCTATGGCTATAGGAGACAGCCTTATCTCTGTATTGTGTGCCGTGGTGATGTAGTAATAGTGGGGAGAGGATGGGACGGAAGACAGACTGACTTTATAGTGAGAGACAGTGGGCTATCTCACTCGCGGGCTTGGCTCTCATCTCCCGTTTTGTGGCTCTGGCTGTGTATCTGAATGTGAGTAAGTATGCCGAGGATGTGATAGAGAATAAATGGCTCATGGATAGGTTATATTTATCTAAGAGAAGAAAAATTGTCGGGTCGATGAGGCGCGGAAAGGTCAGAAAGCCTATGTCAATTTTTCACCCCACTCTCTCTCTCTCTTTCTCTGTCTATTGATTCGGAGTGAAAGAAAGGCAGAGAGAAGGAGGAATGCTGGGTGGCCGTGTAATAAGGAGGCGAGTTAAGGAGCGAGAGATGCAAGCATGCAAAACGGCATTAGTTCTTACTTGGTTGAGCATTTACACATCTCGGCCTCTTCTTCTGCTCTCTTGGCCGACTGTCTTGTCCAGTTTGCTCTTCCTCCGCTCCGCGTTTCCTCTGCTGGAGAGAGAGAGCCAAGTGGACGAGAGATGAAGGCCGCTCATTTCCCCTTCTCCTCCGACGACTCACAACTCACGGACACAATGGCCAGCCGTCTGCTCTCATCCCAACAAATGTCCGAGGAGGCTCCCTACTCCGGGCGCCTTTTGCGGGCATTATGCACCACGGATCAACTAAAGACGTTCTCCACCATCCACCAACAACCATAACCATAGCCCTAGTGCAATGTTCTAGCCATGGACATGCCCAAATTGTGTGGATATAAACCAATGCTCCCCTGCCATCCCATTCCCAATGTGACTACTCATATCCTCTCTTTTACTTTTATATTATCCACTATTATGCACTTCCTAAATATATTCCCATCTCCTATGACTTTCTGGTCCCAATGACATGGCAATTGCCAAAGTCCACTCGCCTCCTTCCTCCCATCCTCAATACCCCAATTTAAAAAAGTCGGCTTTAGCATCTTTGTCTGGTGGACGACTCGCCATTTCCTGACAAAGACGGCCAAGGAAAATTCGGATACCTACTCCTACTGTGTTCTAACCTCGAACACAATCCGCGGAATTTGCGACTCACTTCACAAATGGACTAACTTTTCACTTGTGCTCGTAGAACTCTCTCTCTTATTTTATTATTATACGGAGGCGTGCAGCCTTCTTATGTGACGCCAAACACAAAACCCACTCATAAGAATAAAGAAAACCAACTAAATAAAAATCACGTAGCGAATCATAATATAATCAGAGGAGTAACTCTACAGTCATCAAACATAGGAGGCTACTTAACATTTACTGATGATATTACTATATTGATAAAATAAATGAGCTGTGTATATGTACACTCCATATATCTCCCTTTCTCTCCTTTCCTCGGCTCTCTTTTTCCCCGTTCTCCTAAGTAGGTAGCTTGATCCTACAAAATTTCAATTTAGCCAATGTAGCATAGAAAAGTGTTTGTGGAGGATTTATTTTATAGAGCTCGAATCAGCATATAAATATTCGCCATGATGAGATGCAACTGTAAGATTTATTAAAATGGCTTTGAAATTGTAGCATACAGTATTACTTTCCTCTCTTGCCAGGGAAGCTCCAGAGAAATAAATGAAAATATTTTCTAGGAAAACAGTTGCATCAATTTTGAATTTCTAGCAAACATTGGAAAGGAACGTGTTCCATCTGTGGATGCTGTAGAGAGAGGTAGGCTGAGAGAGAGAGAGAGGCTGGGACTAAAGTTCATGAATAGTATATTGAGAAAGAGAGAGAGAGAGAGCACGGTCGAGAGGAAAGCCTTTGGAGAAAGAGTCAATTGATGCTGTAAGCTTTGTTGGTGGGATGTACCCTTTGGAGATGTTCCAAAGGAGCCATCAAACTGAAAAGGGTACTTGTAACGTTGTCGATGTAGGAATTTGCGGCGGGATAGATCCTTCTTCTGCTTTTCTCTTTCGTCGATGGAGAGAATGAAAATTCAATGGAAGGCATGAAGTGAGGGAGTGTGTCTCATCGCCCATCCATACTCCTTACAATACTATTATCCCTAATATACATTACAGCTACTCAAGTCCCTTCCATCCAACCTACCTATTTACACATACTTTAGCCTCTTATAGTCACTACCTAACATAATAACGGCCCTCTTTCTCCAATGTGAGAGGCAGAGGTGCGAAGACTTGCCAAAGTGGGGATATTTGTATGAGAGAGTGTGGATATAGTTTACGGAGCCCTACATAAATAAATAGTGGAAATATCTATCTATCCATCTATCTCTCTGGCTAGGTGGTGGAGCTATCCATCTCTATCTGCATAGAAGCCCTGCCTAATATATTCATCGGTAGTGAGAGATAGAGTGGATACATTCACAGGCGGGACCATGAACCTATCCCATGGGGTATGCAAATTTTGAGAGATCCTCTTCTTTACACACAATAGAACTAAAGTGAGAAGCATCTTTTTTCTCCCTGACTAAATTTAATAATGCCAACATTTTTTTTAGCCGAGAAATACTTTAAGGCTATTGCCTTCCAGTCATATCCCTCATATCCGATACATTTCTCCACCTCACATTACATCTCAACTCTCACTCTTACTTAGGAGAGAGAGACTTTGCTATGCCATTCTGAGTCGCTAACTTATATTTACACGTACATACATACATACATAATCATCTACGGTTATTCTCCCTCGTATGTAAACTCAGCCTACCCACCTCCCCATATATTATTCTACCATGTGCAAATACAATGGCCAACTATGTGTGAATTTGAGAAGGGAGAAAGAAGGGCAGGCGTCTTTGTAATGCAATCTCATGTAGCCCTGTCTGTCTGCATAAAAGGACAAGTGCCATGACTATAT
This sequence comes from Tomocerus minor, assembly GCA_009936455.2. Taxonomy (NCBI): domain Eukaryota; kingdom Metazoa; phylum Arthropoda; class Collembola; order Entomobryomorpha; family Tomoceridae; genus Tomocerus; species Tomocerus minor. The sequence goes on from JAAAYG020061131.1 coordinate 25,139, forward strand.
AGTCACACACACACACTCTCCCTCCTCCTCTTATCATAGCTCTTAATGTATTAGACTCTCTACTCTGCTCTACATACTACTACTCTACGGCCTACTAGTACTCTGGCTCAGTTTCTATTAAGTATTGGAGGCTTCTATAATATTTAGATAGGGATGCATGTACGTATGTAGATTCTGTGGGCTGTGAAGATTGAGGAGGCTATAGGCCCGTCTCCTGGCAGAGTCCAGGGCAGGAGTCGAGTGTGCAGAATGCAGAGACCAGGTCGGAGAGAGTTAAGCTAAGCCAGTCGCTGACTGCGTTGAGTTGAGTTGATGTAATCATTTTAATGCAGTCTGATAGTCTTATCTGACATTCTCCACAGAGGCCTCAAGACACGACAAGCTAAGCCACGCAGAAGGAGAACTAATATTGCTCACTCACTCTTCACTTACTTCACTTGAGCTAAGTTACTCTTACTTAACTCAAGTGGACTCTTCTGTATCAAATAATAGCTCATCATCCACTCTGCCTCTTCCTTCTCTCATAATTATTTACTAGACACAATGAATTTCAATATCAGCCTTTCTCCTCTCCTCCATTTAACTTCCTTCGCCTTCAACAACCCCGTCTTCATTTCCTTCCACTCTCTCTCTACTTTCTCTCTCTCTCTCTCTCTCAATACTACTTCCCGGCCCTCCATTTCCTTTCACTCTCGCTCGCTCTTACTTTCCATACGGCCACTCAATCTCTATCCTATATCCATAACCTCAACTACTACGCTTAAATCTCCACTTAAATATCTTTAGAAATGAACCACCTTCTTCTTGAGCCATGCCTCACTGCCCCCTACGCACTTGACCGTAATGACGCATCATTTCATCTCACTTATCTAAAACTAAATCAATTACTCCCTTCCAAACCCGTTTCATCTCCAGACAAATAATTTGACTCAATTATCTAGACAATTAGTCCGTTGATTATCTTACTGTCAGGCGTATCATTTTCCATGCCCTTTCTTTCTCTCCCTCCCTACTTTTACAACCCATCGATTCATGCTTCTATATTGTTTTGCACTGTCGCTAGTGTCTCCAACGGGTGTGTGAAACTATCTACATAAAATGCGTATGAATACAACATGCGTCCTCCCCAAATAAATTCATATCACTGAAACACCCTTCATACTCAATGTTAATATCCACAACGGAAATTTCCACTCGTTTTCACTCTATCTCTCTGCCTAATCTAATATTCAATCCAGCCAACTCACAATATAATCACCAACAATCAGACTACCACACAGATTTCAAAAGCATAAATGTGATTTCCATATATTTATACATTGATATCATCCAAATTAACAATCCTTCTATAAAACGCTAATACATAATCTAGTACGTAGCAACATAAGATCAGTAACGAACAGGAGTACCTATAAATTAATAGTCCTTCATAGTCGACATTAATTTTATTCAGGAAATTGTCAGCTTTATATATCAATTTAGACATGTTGTTCAACACTATGTTGGTATATGATAAAGTAATATCTGTTCTTAAATTGTCGCTGAAAACCTTCGAACATTAAATATTTTCAACGTTCTTTTAAATGATGAGAGACTTAGCATTATTATTAAATTGTCGAGATTTCAACAACCATAGAGACGACGGAGTCCTAACTCCTGTAGCAGTGTGCACGGAGATTTAATAAAATTTGAAAACAGAACCGAGACCGAACAAAAGTTTTATTAAAAATATTAATGAATTAAAGTGTCTACACAAATTATAAAAGTAATTTATATATCAATACGTTGGTATTTTCATTGATATTTATTTATCAATAGTAGCACATGTAACAGTGAATGGTGTTGTTTTTAGAATATGTATTTTGAGTATTCTGTTCAAATTAAATTCAATTTATTTTTCAAATACGTGATGAAGTGGTTCTGCAAATGAGGAATTATAAAACATACTTAATTCTGAGATTTAAATTGCAGGTCAAACTATCATTGTAGGATAAGTGGAGTGAAGAGTCTTTTGTCTTGTAGCTCGTTAAAAAGATGCGTTTGAATCATGATTCATGATAGGAGCACAGCATTTTTACGCCCATTATAGTTTTTATTATAGATCATAAATGAGGATCTAGTAACACAAACAAAGAAACATCAGTCGTTTTCTTGAAACAGCTTTGCACTTTTCATCTTTTATTTTGCATTTGGGCATGTGGAATCGCACATTTTGTCCGTGAAATTTGGAGAACAAAGAAATATTAAAATATACGTCTAGTGGGTTATAACCCTGATTATTATAGAATTAAACATAAAAAGCTTATGACAGAGGTGATGCTAAACATGGATGGGATAGGTAAATTTTTAGAGGTTATGCTAACATATTACACAATCATATACACTCCTTGCTTGCATTAACTAGGATTGTATTCCATGTGGATTTATGTGGTCCGATTCTATACTTTTAAGGTCACTTTTATTACCACTCATTGTTAATATCCTCAAAAGAATCTGATGAAAAAATACTGGAGATATCAAGACGAACAGATCAATTACAATGAAGTTAGCGAATTACCATGTGAACAGCCTTATGAACATGAAGTTATTGAGTTCCCAGAGGAAACAAATTTTACAGAAACCAATGTACCAGTCGCAAAATCCATTAAACATCAATAAATTGAAGCCTCAACTGAAAATTCATGAGCACCATGAATTTATTGAGGTATTAGATGAAAACTACGATAACGCAGAAGTAACAGGGGTACCTGGTTAAAAGTTAATTAGCCAATAATTAATTGAGGCGCCAAATGAAAAGCCATTTCTATCATAATTTGTTGTTACATTTACAATTGTTATGGTGACACACACAGCATATGAAACTAAAGCCTGCGCTTTCTTGTAGATAAAAGCGCTATAAGCCAATTGGTTTCGTACTACTTCTAGGGCAGTCTAGCTGTTACAATACTACGGTACTTCTACGCTACAATAGAAGTAACTATGGTACGATGACAATAGCATTGAATCCCTGAGTACTCCTAATATATTTGAATAAGTGCAAGTATTTACAGGGTACCACTTACTAGTGCGAGCATTCTGTTATGGCTTGCCATTAGTTTTTATAATGGAGTTGTATTTTAAATGAGGGCCGTGGGAGTGACTGGTATAGGGGGATGTAGTGAAAGAATAGTTTGTCAGAGTTGGTTTTGTTATGCAAAGTTAAGTGGAAGTAGCAGTCGCTCCTCATCCTGATCGCCTTTCTTTCTGTCTGTCCTAAATCTCTAGCTCTCTTTCGTTACTTATGAGTTCTTTCTCTTGTCACTGTTGTCATGTCCTATAGGACATTTAAGGACATCTATAAGACTACAGAGTCCCACTATTATTACCGTATAGTTTTATAAAATAAAGGAATGAGTGGGATTGGAGTGTGCGGAGATAGTGGTTGTAGAGAAAGGAGTGTTCCTGCGTTGAGCATGAAGGTATGTAATATGAGCATGTATGCAGGACAAGAAACACACGCGTACTTATCAAAGCGAAGAACAAGTTTTCTCTGGTTAGACTATTTTTATCTTGCTTTATGATTAAATCCATTTCCAGGATGTAACAGGGATACGACTTAATGTATTCATTATACAAACCCTGCAAAATTGCATTCTTAATAAAATCTTGCGGCAAAACTTAGGAGTCCGACTAGTTTCCCCTTTCATTTCTTTAAAATGATCCCTCGCTCTATCCCTGCCTCCTCTAAATATAACTATCTGTGTACATATAATATTCTTGCAATATAGAGATTGAGACATGAAAGTAGTATACCTGTTCGTGCACGTTTGCAGACTGCATATCCGTATATTATTATAGGAAAGAAGGTCGTCGTGAATTTCCCAGGTTATTCTCTAACGTTCCATCTCCCAACTCTCTTTCATCATGAATCGTTTTCTTTTCTTTAGTCTTTAGTTTTCTCTCTGGTGTAGGAGTCTTAGTTGGTAGGAGGAGGTTAGTCTATAGATAGTTGCATCTTGCATGTAAGTAAACTAGGAGGACAGACATTAAAGGTTCATGAGTAGACATTCATGTGTGCAGAATATGTAGCTACAGTGGGTGCATTAGTCGTGGAGGAGGCAGGCAGGCGGAGGGAAGCAGAGCGAACCAGATTTTACTAACTTAGCCAAGTAAAAGTTAGAGAGAAAATGTTCGCATCAGTAGAATTATTTGGTTGAGGACTATATAGAAGTGAGGAGAGAAAAAAGGCGAGGAAGAGGGGCGAGGAGGGCATTTCGGGTTACGCTGCACAAATTTCATCAGAACTTGCTCGTATGCTCCTTGTTCCACTTTGTTCTTATGTATTGTTAGCTAATTTAAATTTCTGGAGAGACAGTGCCACTATGTACGAGTGTAGTTTTTAGGGAGGCAAAGCAAATGTTTCATTTGACGCAATAAAAATGTCCCCGCTAAATAAATAATGCATACGTTAGAGTATTATTGCTGCATACATTCATAGAAATGAGGGGAAATGTGGCGTTGCTTTCAGGTGGCACGCCTGCAAGTGCAACAACTTCCCTAGATACTCTAATAAGCTGTTCCTAATGGAAGAATGTGTGATTTTATTGCTGAAAAGTCCAGATAAATCATGTTTTTAATTGAAAGAACTTAAATAAGAACTGTAAAGTAATTTCTGGAGCAATTTACCTTGGCTACAACTCACTCCCTATTAAACATAAAAATAATTAGCACAATTTAGTTTTTGAAGTGGATGAGAATCGTAAAATTGTAGTTTCTCATGTTATTAAACACTTGGTAGTTGTTTTGATGTTAGTGTTGGTCTTGTAGTCGACTCTTGTGGAAGAGTAGAGGGATGGGAAGAAAAATCGATGAAAAAACTCCTCACTCTTTCTCTCTCTCTCTCTCTTGCTGAGCTTAGCCTTTGGATTTTGTGTGGGGGAAAGTACGGAGATAGAGAGAGGAGAGAGAATGGGAGCTGAGACAGAGTCTGAGTGAAGTGAACTGAACAAAACGGAACTTTTAGTTCTGGTAGAAATGAAATGGGCGATTAGAGGCAACACGTTGCCAGTATTTCATAATTGTGCCAGTAAATAATATTCTTATCGTTGTATTCCATGTCATATCATCATCATCAGCGCATTATCTATTCTCATAACAATTAAATGAGCCATAAAGCGAGAAAGAAACATGTCACTTTGTTGAATCTAACACGAAATCGATGCAGAACTAAAATTACGTCCAATTTGTTCACCAAAAACAACTACACAACAACAGAAGTGAAGGAGATGCTTCCGTAGGAGGGACTCATAGAATTTGACTGTGGTGGTTGCTAGCAGCAGTGAATGTCAATAGTTAATAGCCTCTCTCTTATCATCTCCTCACTTTTGGTCAAAAAAAAACTCTTCCATATGTAACAGTCCGTAGATTTGGAAAGACGATTGCGTTTTTCACATTCAATTGAATGCACTCTAGTCTTGGCGGGGATCTGATAGGCTCTCCTAGTTCTACACTTATTGTTAGACAGTAACAACCGATGTTTTGGCACATCAAGTGGACACTACAGTACAGACAGAGACGAAGGCGAAGGAAAACTCTTCGAACTCTCCACACAATCCTCCATGCTAAAAAAAAATCTAAAGTATGTACTGACTACAGAATTGAGAATTTCTTTCTTTGCATGCATTGCCTCCTCTTCCTCTCCTTCATAACAGTTTCCAGAGTTAAGTTTCAAGTGAAATTCTCTTTCTTCTCACTGCCCCTCTGGCTGCCTTTGGCTCCCTGCTCTGGACTTTTACCAAATAGGAAATGCCGACACGGAGGATTTGCATAGCCTTCCACATCCATTCCTACCTACATCCATACATACATGCATACTTTTGCATTTATCTCTTTCCACCGAGCACTCTGCCACTATTTCATCGCATTGTCTTGAAATTGGTGGACGATGGGATGGGGCTGGGGCAATACTACTTCTCTCCATCACTCCAGTTCAAACTAATAGGCTCCAGATAAGTTCGACCAGAAAGAAAGAGAGAACTCTAACTATGCTCTACGTAGATACATCTTCAAATCAGGGAAACTATAAGAAAAGAGAGAGATGCCTAAGAAAGTGGCCTCCCTACCTTAACCCTACATGACATACAAGTTCATATTATATTCTGCCGTAGTTCTCTATCTCTCTGATTGCTATTATATAGAGGATATCTAAATATATAGCCATATAGCTTTGTACTTCCCAACATTAGATCTCTATCGGTTCAAAAAGATAATAGAGACTTTATATGGCTATTGGTATGTAGGTGAGGCAGAGGTGGGGATAGACTTTCGTGCACTACTTACTTACTTAAGGCCGAGGTTATGTACCTATGTCTAGTGTGTCCAAAAAATAATGGAAGGCCAACCAGAGTACAATGTACAATATGTCCTGCTACTTTTTACTTAGTAGTAGGCCGCTCAAAGAGCCAGTCCTGCTGATCTGGTCCATTTGGCTCTTATAGTGCTTTAGCTATATGGATGTATGTATTTATGTAATATATTAGATATAGGATATAAAGTGAGAGAGAGAGGTCGAGGGTATACGGATCACGTGTGGAAAGCAAGGAAGAAGAGGCATCAACTCTGATGGGTAATGTGATTTGATTAAAGGCTCAAGTTGATACGAGAAATAGAATAGAGGGATGGGTGGATTGCGGGCAAAGTGAAAGAAAGAAGTAAAAGGCTTTCCCCATTCATTTTGACCATATTGATTGTAGATTTCAAACACGTTTTCCCCATTCAATCTGGTATTGTTTTTATCGGTTTCTCGATGCCACACGAGAAATATAGTTCGTCTTTCTCAAGAAACGTTAGATTTTTTCCCGAATGTTTTGTTTCATCAGATAGGAAATGCAAGACAAACTTAGTTGGAGTAACTATCGGTCTGTGGTTTCGTTTTCACTGCTCCACTCACTTTCTCTGCTTTCTCCGGCATACATCGTCTTAGGTTACATGGAGGAAGTTGCTCTTGTCTTGGTCGCCTCTCCTCTCCATCCACTCGTCCTCCATGCACACAGCACACACATACACACACCGACTACCAGCATTGCCCAAGAATGAACGGCCAAGATATTGTTTTGTCAGCAACATTTCTTAGCACATTTTACATGTGCAACTTCTGGAGAGGATTTCTCTGCAGTTTTCTCTATTTGTGAGAGAAAGAGTACAAGTCGAGACAGAGAGCCTCACTCACTCATTCACTTCTCTCGACGCCAAAGCCTTGCTTTCCCCATAGCCCTGCTAAGAGTCCTTCTCGCTCCTGGGCTATGACACGTAGTATGAAGAGGCATAAGTATGTCTCTCAGCCACTATCCACTATATATTAACTATCCACTATTATATAAAGTGGGATGTCACAACTCCAACTCACTTTCCCTTACTTTCACCAGTTCGAGCAGAGCTTGGGTTTGCTTTGCAGTGCTTCAGCAATGGGATGGCATGGGCTGGTTCGTAGGTGGACAGCCTGTCGTTTACCATCACTAGTTATGAGTATTGGCTATGATGTGCCACTGGTGAGGACGAGGAGGACGAAAGCTCTTGTGCCACGGCACACGGCGTGTAGGATTTTGTTTGTGGTGTGTGGTGAGGGTCGGAATGCGAGGCATCCCCAGAATAAAGGAGAAAGACAAAACACTATATGGTAACTCTGTGATCTGAATCCTCTCTTATTTCCTTTTCCCAACTCCATTATTTTTATGTTTCACAATTTTTGCTGATGCGTCCTGTTTTACGAGATAACTTTAGTCTCAGCTATCCTGTCCGATATATCTCTGAGCTCGTTTCATCACTCTGCCTCTTCGCTCTCAGCTATTATCTACATCTCTAGTGCCGGGCTATAGAGTGCGCCCTATATATTATTGCTCCGTGTGCACCACTTAGGGACGAGGCTGTGCATGGCGCTACCTTATTTTTAATATAACTACCACCTATGTATAGAATAATAGTGGCTACAACGTCCTTATTTACCTCCGCATCATCTCCTCCCGAGCTTTGCTTTATTTTATCATCTGCCTTGTCTTGTTCTCGTGGCTTGCCCGACTTGCTTTCTCTCGCCGCCGCCTTCTCCGCCTATTACTTATCTTTATATCGCCTTCCATATTACACCCTTCGTGGTTTCTCTTCATCTCACCTCTCATCTCTCATTTAGAATCACACAGTCACACGTCACTTCCTCACTATCACCTTCTCATTCTTCCCTCACTTTCCCACCTTGCAATCCCGCCTCCTCTTACACTTCTCGCCCTGTGCAGTCCACGCCAACATCAGTCCAGGCCTCCTCTCCCTCTCTTCTCTCTGCATATACATTTCATATACGGAGATAGAACTCTCGGCCCCAAGTTACTTCCCGTCTCATGTCATCTTCTTCTATGATTTCTCACATGTGGTTCTTTTCTCCGTCGACTCCCTCTCATGATTATATAGCTACCTACAGACGTACGTTATGTGCACAGACATTTCCTAGCCTTTCATTTGCCTCTCTCCTTGCACGTCCATAATATTTTTATCCGAAGAGTCGAGAACCCTGAACATTCGCACCCTAATCTACCTTAAGCTCACATCTCATCTCCCTTTTTTAGAGAGATACCTTTGAAAGGAAGAAGGATGCGAGGGAGAGCTCCTCTCCACTCTCTCTTTCTCTATTAAATACCTATGTAGCTTCTGTATTTATGTTTTGCTTTAGCTTCTCCTTTTCCTTACCTTGCGGCTTATTCCTCTTTCAGACCATCAAACTCCTGGATATAAAGCAGTAGGTAGGTACATATGGCTATATTCTTCCGTTTCCCTGTTCTCTCTCATCACTGGATGACGCTATCCTCTTTCATCTCCTTTAAATCTTTGTTAGCTCATTACATGGCTCCTCATTAAATTTCTCCCTCATCAAATATGAAAGTCATTTCTAAAGGAGTGTAGTCCTCGTAGCTACTACGTACTACGAGGAGGCTAGTAGATAGAGAGCAATAAGAGCCAAAGCCACTGACTGCTTTCTACTTTCTACCTACCTCAACTATGCGTAGATTCTGTTTGCTTATATATCAGTAGACATGGAGCTGGTGCACACTTTATCTTATCTACATGAAATTCTGTAGACACACCGCACACACCACATGCCAGAATAATGTCTACTTTATTACCCAACACTCCATAGTGCTTCTTTCGCTTTGTGGCTCATATTTATAGTGTCTATTCTCAAGAGAGAAACCAAAGTAACAAAATGAATAAGGGCAACCTCACCTGGTTCCTATTGTACACTGTAAATAATGTAGGCAAAGTGGCATTTGAAAGCAATGCATCTCCTCCCTACCAAACTTCTACATAATGTTTTGTAATTCTGCTCTGTAATTGGGAGAGATATGTTTAGGCGAAAGCACAAAAAAATCAAAACTTATTTCACAGCTTTAACTTTGTCGTCCTTTTCTCAGAATGAGAGTTTCAGATTCTTCTGGGATGTTTGTCTATTATGATTTGCATTTCCTTTTCATTTTCCATTGGCTCCAGCCTGCGTTGTTTACGTACAATAAAACTTTGTTCGCATATAAGCGTAAACTTTTAGTGAGTGCTTAAACAGGTTAACTATAGTTAGTTGGAGGTGTATTCACCGTTTTGAAAGTGGTAGGCAGCCATACGAAAGTGTTGCGTGCACAAATCTTTTGTAAAATAGTGTTAGTCCTCACCGTAGCCACTACACACAGACTTCAACTTCAGTTAAGGCTAATTAAAAGGCTTTAAATGCTAGTAGCGTATTACTAAGAGACACATCAGCCTGCGTTATCTATTTTCTGTGGCGGATACAGGATTTACTCACTCAGCTCTCACTCACTCACTCCCATCCCAGACAAAGTTTTTATAAAGAGAATTTAAACAAAAACTTTCCCTCCAACACAAAAACTTTCTCACTAATGCCAACTTTAAACGTAAACTGGTTAGACACGACAACTATTCTGGATGCCAAATCCCTACAAAAGTTATGCGGGCTCGAGTATTGCTAAAGTTAACTGTGGACACTCTGTAAACAATGAATAGGCCTACATAATACGAATCAAATTAGTAAACAATAATTTTGTCATTTGTGTATTTCACAAGGAGAGCTCTTCTAATTAGCGTTTCATGTTAACGTTTTAAATCATTTGAAATATTAGTCAACTCCTTGAACAATATTCCCAAGAACTTTGCCATGGCACTCTCTCGTTCAACTTACAATTTGTTTTATCCTTACGACGACTCTTAGTCAGTTCAAGAAAATTTAGTCAACCTCACGTTAAAGTATTATCCACCACTATCCTAATACTTATACATATACATAACAATATGTTTTCTTGATTTAATCCAAACATAATTTCAGGGAAGGGGTCTGGAGCAATGTTCTCAATTGTAACAATTCGTATTTTAAAAACCACGAGCTTACTTAATGTTATAAAAAGTTTTAAGACGCAATAAAGGTATAATACAAAAGCAACGTATGTTGCATAAGAGTTATACGCGGAGCGAAAAAAAAACTTTTATTGCACAAGCCAAAGGGAAATAATTTGCAAATATTATGAGTAGGACAGAAGAAAGTCTGTTTGCATTATTATGACTTTCCTTATAATTTATTATGAAGCGGCGAAGTGTATGTGCTGCGTGTCGTTTGATTTGATTTCCTCTTTGTAGATCTGTGGTACGCTTTGTGTATTTAGATTATGTTGACTTACTTACGGTTTTGTTAGTAAACACGAAGTAGGGAAGGGAGTATGATGACAGTGAGAAGTAGGTAGTTTTGTAAGTAGGATTGGTTCAATGCTCCTATTTATGTAGGTAGTTAAGTTAGAAAAGTACGTAATGGCGGGCTGTAGAGTTTGGGAGAGAGAAAGAGAGAGAGAGAGAGAAAAGAGATCTATCCGCGGAGGAGTGCAGAGTAGAGCATGTTATTTTGGATTGGAGTGATAATGTAATGTAATGTTGGTTGGTTGGTGTGAGACAAGGATGTTGATTTGATAAGCACCCCAAGGGAGAGGGAAAATAAAATCATTCATCCATATGAGAAGGTATTATGAATCCAGACAAGTCGCGACAGACTCACTCAGAGATGAAATGATATGATGTAATGTAAGTAGTGGTCTCTGGAGTTGGGCATTTGCCATCACATCAACCACAACACAAAGTAACTACCAACTAAAGATAACTCTCTTGATATGACAAAGATTAGTTTAGGAAAACTTATGAAAGTTATCTTAATTTGTAGGTAGTTTATATTTGGTCGTCTGTATAGCGCTATAGTTGGATGAGTCGAGCTCAGCTCCATCCAATACAACTCGAATCTATATTACTCAAAGATATTACCGAACATAACACTCAAGGAAACTACTTCCTATATGGACTACCCACTGCACGGCCTTTCTTGAGCTTCCTTCCTCGGATACATGCAACTACTCTCGAGTGTCTCGACTCGCGTATCAACAAAAGAAGAAAGAGGAGACAAGCTTACCATTCTCATAGTAATATTTAGTAATCCATACAGCACAATTCTACACAACGCATTTCTCCTCTCACAGACTGAACATCATTTCTCCTAGCCAGCCGACTTTCACCGAAGATTTCACCAGACTAGAATTGAGAGAGAAAGGTTCGCTTTCCATCTCGCCTACCTAACTTTCCTTGGTGAGTGAGGTTAGAACTGTCTCGTTTCGTTTGACTCGGCTTTGAAAGCCCAGCTCTGTCTCGTGTCGACTGGCATCAACATAAGATATCACAGTTGTCTTCTCATTCCAATGACACTATTTATACACATAACTAAGACGGAGTCAACCCATGACTTTCCATCACACACTTCTCTTCCCATCAAACAAAATGAAGAAAAGTTTTTTCATAGAACTGAATCGAAAGGTGGCATAGGTAATGCAGGACTTATTCGGTAAACAAGGATTAAGGCTACATGTCATCCTATGTAGATATCACACAGATAGATAGCCCATTCCATCCGCACAAAAGCTCACCGATCTGTCATCTTCTGCAATGACGTCACCCTGCATCTTTCCAATCTAATTCCTATAACATTATACATTTTTGTTATCTATTTGACCTCAGGACTATTTTCAATCCATTGCACCCAAATGTCATTTACATTTACTTTGTGCAGGCATTTTTTATTGCATCGTTCCTTTTTTAAATTAATGTTTGTACACATTGAACATATTTCACAAACCTTGAAATGATTTTATTATATTCCTTGACATAGTTTCAAAGCTTCGCTGGCTACACATTTACATTTCCTGTGGTTACTTCATGCATGACACAATTTCACAGCAGACAGACATAGTTCTCTTCAAAAATAAATGTGAATCTTGTACTTAGTATTATATTAGTATTTATAAGGGAAATGAAATAAATCTCCATTATTTTTTTTAGTTTCTACGAAATATTGACCACATTTGGATAGAATTTTATTTTGCTACAATCTTTTTTGTAGTTATTCGATTGAATGTAATTTTCACGCTTCGACTTGCATCCAAATTATGTATGTTGATGTTTATAGATTCAATATGTTTATAGTAGAGTTTTTTTTACTGATTGTGAGTTACTACACACGAATCCGACGGAGCAGGCAATTTTCTGGATTAAAGCAGGAGGTTTCTGCTCCCTATTTGTGACAGACTATTGCAAAACGTGGAGTACGACAACATTAACTGAGGACGGGTGAGCCGTGCCTTGCCATATTGAACTATGTACACAAAGGAGAAATAGTAGACGAAGAAAATCGGTCAGGTCTGTAACTATATTTTGTAGTTTGCCTACTCCATAGGCACGGATCTTGCGAGGATTGTGCAACTCGAAAGGAAAGTCAGAGTGAAAGCAGGGAACACGAGTTTTTACCCTTCTTGGAAAACACTTGACTGTAATGTAATTTACTGTGACCAGTCAGTGCTGGCTGGCTTTTGTTGTTTTTGAATTTGCTTTTGATGTTTGTCTTTCAATTTCCTTTCATTGAGTACACATGTCTCGTCTGCCTGATAGAAACACTTCATATAAGAACAAAATTGAAATTCCAATAAAATAACACTAGATTGAAAAAGATGAATTTCTTTCCGATCCCTATCCTCTGGTAAAGACATGTCAGACTGGATAATCTACAAAACAGCCAAGAAAAGCAGTGGCTATATAAAATGAACTCTTTTACGTAACCAAGAATTTGCTGAACTTGCTAAAAGTCAAAGAATTGCTATTTTGAGTTGACAATGCTCTCATTCATACTAAAACATAATTTTAGATTGTTTTCCGGAACTTGTATTGACACTTTCTGATTACACTTTTCAAAGCGTTATATAAAACGACAAGAAAAGCTAAAATATTAAACATGCTTTTTCGGCAATAATTTAGAAAAATCATTTTTCAAAATCTATTTATTGTTGGTAATCACACAAGGAAAAATGGGAAATTTCCTAAAAATAAAAAATCACTGAGAAATTAAAATAGTTAACCACCAATTGTAAAAATACAATATTTTTACAGATTGTAGAAGGCTAATTAAATAAGAAAGCAGTCTGTATTCTCCTATTCATGGTCACCTTTAAGTTAAATCATATTTATTGTAAAAAATGTATACCTACCGAATGTCAATTCCCCCCACCAACGCACTATGTCCTCTTGATTCACGGGGTTTCCACTGGAAAAATGAGAAGCTTCCCACTTGATTTCCCAGTTTGAAACCATCCGGTAAGCCAAGTTCGAAATTAGCATAGATTCACTTTTTGTGTAAAATGCATTAAAAAACAGCCGTTCCACCAAATCCCTAAAAAAAATCCTCAAAAATTTGCTACAAACCACTCAGATATCTATTGTTTAATGCCATTGCACAATATTTGGCCCTCCTTGCAGGAACGACAAGAAAATATTTCCTGGTAAAACTGCTGAAAAAATAAAACCAGAAGCAATCCAACTTTTTATTTTCAATCCGAACAAAAATGCATAAGGTTGTTTCAGTTGGGTGAGAGGAAGAAACGGCTGCCAACTCAAATGCTGTATTATTATAACATTCAAATTTCCATGAGGTTGGCATAAATGTTTAGTTTCTTCCCTTCTCTATCTAAGAATCCATGCAATTTAAAATAGTAGCATGTGCATCAAGTGGTGTTCAGTTTTTCAAAAATACTGTGCAAGTGTTTCTCATTTCTCTTTTAATATTTTATTATTTCTTGAAAACTGTCAAAAAATTCTTTTGCTTTTGAAACCATAATTTATAAATGCTATATGCTTCATTTATAGTAATGTCAAAATCAAACAGCCTCATTCAGTGCACTGTCATTTATTCTTTCACTTTTAATTCAGGTTAAATTCTAGCAGTTTTCTACCTTTCAATTCAAGGCAAGGGCCACGATTGAAAGGGTTGCTAAAGACATCCAACAAGTGAACCAATTGGTCAAAGTCAGAGGGAGCGGAGAAATGAAGTTAGGCCACTAGAAAACTTTATCAAGCGTTTCCATCTGCATTCAGTAATCTTTTCATTTCACTGACAGAAATCACCATATTACCAACTCATTTCAATTCGAGCATGACAAAAATATTCAAAGTTCTTTCAATTATTCTCATAGTTTTTTCTAAAGTGGATTCACAGCATTCGAGTGGATTGCCTTTCTGAGATGAAACAGCTCCTTCCTCTCTGAATTCGGAATCCATTACGACTGCTAATTACGTCTATTTAAACAAAACTACTTTTCGACTACCTATCTACTCTAAACTTCATTTAAAAGCGAAGGGGATTGTTTGATGTGAAAAGAGTGCTAAAATTTGGTAAAGGCACGTAACGTTTCTACTAATATATTAGTTCCAAGAACGACATTGCCTCAATTTTATCTTTGATGTTTGATTTGAAGTAAATTAACTAAAGAGAAAATCAGTCAGTATTTTATGATGAAACGTAGGCACTTCCATTAGAGAAATAGATTTCAAAGCTTCATTCGTTTATGTACCTTCCTTTATATAAGCTATATCTATGTGATCAAGCGCCAATCAAAAGATATAGGGACAATAATATTGCAGAAATGACCAACCAATCCCGTAAAAACAAATATTATGGGCTACATCAACTAAGCGACTCCAAAAGATGATTCCTTGAGCTCTACTGCGTTTCTGTATACATTGTCGCCTAATTTATGACTCTATCAATCTCTCTCTACTTCAATTAGTTTCCATCCCAACTGGATTGAAATCCCACGCTTTGATTTGGCTAATGTATGCATGCATCATGATTTGCATTAAACATCTTTGAAAAACATTGAAGTATTACTACGAATGTAATTTTATGATGTTGTGAAATAGCAATATTGAGCTCCATTTATTTGTTTACCTACCGTATGTCCTCTCTGAACTTGCAAACATCAAAGAAAGTTGGAAAATGGGATTAATTATCTGGACATTCAGGTAAAAATATTATGGTGTTCATTTTGGTTGGATGCTGTCTCATAAATTGTGTCATAGCCTATCAAAGATAGTTTACACTTAAAAAGTTTGGGTATTAAGCTATATAGGTATAAATTGTTTATTACCAAATTAACTTCCTGGATTGCTAACAAAAGGTCCGACCGTAGATACGCCTGCAAAATATGGATTTTAACAACTTCAACAACATTGCCTATTAATTTTAAGACGAATTAATTGGTGGTGTACAATTTTATTATATACGACAAAATTTTTAACATTTTTCTATAAAAGTTGCACGACGTAACTTCACCGCTGTCACATTGCGTGTTCTTCCAGATGCCCAGAAACCTATACTGCGACTTGAGAAAACGTACAAAACAACAAAAATATCAAAAAATAGAGAAAATATCTACTTATTTCGCAAAGTTCTCACATTTGCAACGTAAATATGCAAAAAAAATCGAAATAAAATTCGTCGAATATATTACCACCACTCGAGAAAGTCGTAATTTTTTCTTATGCAAATTTTATTTTTGAAAATAATACTAGCGAGCATTTGTAAAATATGAAATAGTGCATGAAATAAGCGTAAATTTCAACAATGTTTCCTTCATTGCTATACATTATGCCGCCGTTCTTCTAGAATCAGGGTTGAAAGACATGTCACTCTCCTTACGCTTAATATTTTCGAGGGACGGGTGTGTCAAAATGAACATAAAATTTATCACGTATTTTGACTATACATTTCCGCATGTTTGAGACTTCCACCAAAAATAATTGGACGTGTGACAGCACATTCACATAGCACATTGCTGATGTTTCTTATACGTCCAAGTTTTGTAATATTTCAATATCTATGGAGCAAGGGTAGTTACGAAAAGATAGGCTGGCAATCAGATTATTATTTTCGTACGTGCATGAAGTAATAGATAGCTCATAAATGATAGCGGAGGTAATTAGGAATGGAAACATTGTAGCTTTACTCATTGTTATCCAATGTAAGATGAAAGTTTAGATTTTGGGGAACTTAGATACATTTTTCATTTTTATAGTGCAGTAACATTTTCCTTTGGGTAGCGCACAGC
>JAAAYG020061242.1:0-20726 GCA_009936455.2 Tomocerus minor
TTCGTTTTCCCTACCGTTTTCGGCTTCGCCTTCGGCGAAGCCGATAACTTCCCTCCAACCAGGATGGCTGGATGGAGTACTTTTTCCACCAGCGCTAGTTGGAGTTTTATTATAAGCAGAGTAGCTGCACATTTTTGCATCCAATTTCATTAATCATCAAGTAACTTTTTTATTGTTACATTAATTTTTCAGTACATTCTGTTGTGGCCGACACCGATGGTTAAAACACAATAGAGTATGACACAATACAGTTTAAACTTTAGAATTCCAATTATTTCAATCGTTTATATGTATATTCCTTAAGGGTGCCTCAATGATAGGCAAAAAACGTTTTTCTCAGCCCCCGGTGGAGCTAGGAAGTTGATTTTTTATAAAGATGTAGGCATTTCCTATACCGAGAGTGTGTCGTAGGGGTTTCCCGAGAAAATGTCTACAAGCTTCAAAATTAATTTTTTTGTGGAGTAGGAAAAATACATGTAATGACAAAGGTATTTGTTTCTTCGTTGTTTGAACAGCTAAAGTAAATCTCTCACGACTTTATGTATTGATTTCTACATTGTTATTTATTTATTACTCAGTACCCTAATTAATATTTTTTGCCCAGGCACTGTCGATCATTGAGGCCTCCGTAGTATCGCTTAGATAGCAGTTTGTTTAACGCTCACGAGAAATTCAACGACAATCCAAAAGTGCTACGCAGTGGTGGAAATGAGAACCGAGACTTCCAGTGTACGAAGGCCGTCTGGTGGCTGGTAGTGGTGCATTGTAGCTCAAAAAATCTCAAAAAGCTTTCGAAATTGATTATTAGTCTCATCAGACGACTTAGTTTAACCCATTTCAGAGACACCTATTGAATTTTAAAGGAAGGGGAAACTATGGTTAGGTACCACTACTTTTAGCATATTAAAATTCAATATCTCTGAAATAGGCTAAACCGGCTGCAGTTGCTGGTGAGAGTAATAATTAATTTCGAAAGCTAATTTTTTGAGATACAGTGTGTCGATGTGTACAGTATGTAGCTACCTGACGTTTTACATCGATTCAGCTATTCGCAAACTGAAAATCTCGGATTCCATTTCCACCACAGTGAAGCGTGGCTATCATGATTTAAGAATTAGATCAATGAAAATTATTTATTATGCGCTCGCTAATGAAACAGCAGCGTAAGAAACTTCCTTATGCAAATCCAAGTCGGTTATGATATGAGCAGTTATCCAAAAGTTTGTTTTGAATTAAGTTTATCTTTGTAGGTCCCAATCCAACGCATTTCACATTTGTAATGATATGTGACGATGATGTCACCGTTTTGCTCTGGGGCTAAGCAAACATGACTAAGAATGCAAATGTTAATATTGGTGTAGTAAAAAAACTATAATAGTATGAATATTATGGCGTGGTATAATAAAGAAACAATTCGAAATTGCGTATTTACTGCAGTAAAAACGCAATTTCGAATTGTTTCTTTCAAATCATTACACTGGAACAAGATCCCTATATAATACTGTACACATAATATATGCGTGCTTTATTGTGTACTTCGTCTTTCAATGAATTGATTCCTTCATGCTTTTTTATCTGTAAATGATCGGAAAGTTTGGTTGAAACTCCTATGCATAAATAGACACTGACAACAAGAAGAAATGAAACAAACTTTGGATTTGAGTTGGAGCGCATGAAAAGAAGCATGAGTTTATATACGCGTTTTTTTCTTCTGTTCATGTACTTTGTGCATATAGCGAATATTAGCGAAACTACAAATGGTATAACTACATAGTAAAGAAAAGATGTGTCACTCAGTTGGTTATAGTATTATTGCTGGTTGTCAAATTGACAACATTTGAAATGATGTCTTTGTGTGGCAGCAAAGCCATCAAAACTCAGTATATTTTCACTTTATTACACAATAAAGTTATTAAATCCTCCTGTGTAGGATAAGCCATGTATCCACAACGTAGTACATGCTTAAATATGAGCATACATCCTGTGTACATACATTTAGTTAATTGTATTTGAGCTGTACACAAACAGAGAGATTGGATGCTCGTGGTTCCTTTCTTTTTTATTCGGTTGCTGGAATTATCACATTGACACATGACATGAAAGTGTAGATAAAAAATCTAATCCCATTCTCTTTAAGAAATTCATGACATTCCCATGCATTGACTACCTAAATCCATGTACATGCAAATGTGTTTTTAAGTACATCAGTGCATGGATAGATTGGGAAAAGTACAAAGTTTGGGGACACGAAGCTTTGTCGGCCAGCACTAAGGCTAAACTCATATTATAAAAGGATAGTTTCGACCTAGGGAGATAGTTTATATAGTAAGGCTTTCGACTTTTAACATTATACTTATTATTGCAGAGCCGTAGGCTTAGACTTTTGGTCTGAAGAGACGCAATCGCTACCAGTCTGCAATTTCCGATTATTCTCAGTGAATTATTGATAGTCCGCTCGCCTTGTCTTGTCTCCGACTCTGTTTATTGTTAGCCAATTCGTATTCATTTTATTAATCGCGTATTTGTATTGGCCTCTAAGAAATAATCTATTTTTGAGGAGCTAGACAACTCTATTATCAATCGGGAAAATTGCCGATACTCAATATATCTTAGCATAATTGTGCCTAGTGAATTGTGCAAAAAAGGTAATAATTATATAGTGTACTTGCAAATGATATGCATACCATTAAGTATAGAAGGTATATAGTTTCTCGGAATAATGGACTCAAGTTAATTGATGTTAAGTAAGAGAAGGAATCGGGGAAAACGGGTAGAGTTAGAGAAGACGTTACCTATATATACTATACAGCGTATATCAGATATTGACTGCTGACGGACGCGTATTATGAATGACAACTTTTTTGCTGTAGAAAATACACGCAGAGTGTAGTGATAGGTACGTATGGTTTTGCTGGTACATTTTTAATAGTCCGCAAACAGATAGGTACGAATCTTAGTATCGATAGTTTAACTTAACATGTATTTTTCATTTGCAAATTGCAAATGATGATGTGCATGTGCTACGATAACTCTCCATGGCCATTTCGTTCAATGTCAAATTGTCAACCACGAAACAAAACGGGAATTTTCTTTAGTCTGTCCACTAAATGAAATCTAGAATCCATTGCAACTGACGTGAGCTCTCTCGTCAGTTCCCAGCCTTTTATTTCAACGACTCCCCATTCTCCTTAAATACTAGTTATCTATTAGACTTAATGCTAGCCAAAGCTCTAATTGTTTCGGTTTACGCGGAGAAAGAAGCGTAGAATTTCCACTGAAAATATAACCTGTCATCCAAGTAAATACGGGTATATCCTGGGAAAACGTTCTGCCGAAAAACTCCATTCGCCCGCCTTCGATTCCTTTCCGATAAAACCAAATCCGTGTCTTTTTACACAAAATCATGTTGGGTACAACTCAAATTCGGAGTGGAGATGGGTGAGGAACTAAATTTTTCTTCCGGCTCTACTATTTTAACTACTCTAATTCAATTTTGTCAACTTACTCAATTTCCGCTTTTGTGAAACCTTCACTTACGTATATTACAATAAAATGCGTAGAAATTCCAAACTATTTACGCTTTGTGTCCATTACTAGCCTGAAAATAAATAAGCCGCACTAGAATATTTATAGTTTTGTACCTTTCCAGCAAATCTAAAATCTACAAAATGTAAGTTAAAAATAATTTGCATTCTTTGTGTGAGGGTTACCTACTGACATCATTTTACTAAAATTAATAATATTAATAATCAATCCATATTTAGTCTTTTGCAGACCTTAATAAATCCGGATTACCTCATGTAAAGAGCAAAGGGAGTAACCATATTATACGTATTTAGTAATAAGTAATAACCGACGACCTCAATAGTTAGAAAAATACTGTTACTTTTATTGTGAATGATTAAGTTAGCAGGTTATTATAGCAGATAATTTTCGTAAAAGGCCATTGAAGTTGTACTAAATGGAAATGATTCAACGGGTAATACGAATTGCATCCATAACCTGCCCTATCTATGTCATGTCATTAATATACATCCGCTATTACAAGTCCGTAGTAGTAAAGTAGTAATAAGTGATTTGGCAAAGTAAGCATATCAAAAATACAGAAAAATAGAGACATTCAATAATTCAATGGTACTTAAGACTGCGGACTTAAAAACTTTACATTATGAATTCCTGGGCATTTGCCTTGGAAAATATGACAGACATACCTACTTGCTTACTTTGTATACCTAAATATGCGAGTATGTGAGTATGCTTGATATTTCTAATGGTAATATATTAGTAATAGTACTGTTTAGATATATATTCAAAGAAAGCTATGTAAAATCAATAAAATCAATTAGTAAAAGTTAGAAAATAGAAAGGAAATTGTCTGCAATGCTTTTAGTTCGGAAAAGCAGATATTTTCGTAGGTAAAGTGAAATGTTGTTTATGTGCTATAAAATCTTTCCTATACATTATATATGATACTATTATATATTCCTCCACATCATACATGAAAATACCAGTTTTTGCTTTACTTACAGCCTATTCGGGTATTTACCTTACGTTCCGGTTTGCAAAAGCATTATTCTGTTTGTGCCATACTTCATAATACTTATAATGCTATAGTATTGTCCAAATAATAAGTATGTAGACATTCCGGTACATAGTGTTCTTGCTTATATATCGTACAATTATGTTTATCTGACTTAATGTGCACAGTGCACATGTCCTCCTATACTTGCCCAATATTGTATTTTGAATGAATTTAATATTGGTAGGTATGTTATCATGAACGCGAGGAATAGGTAGCAACTCGCGTTGCCTTTGTCTTAACTACTTTCTTTTTAGCTCTCTTCATTAGTCAAATGTCACTCCATGCTTATCAATCGCTGTTCAACATTAAGTAATATAGCAGTAAACTTCTTAAACACTCATTTATAATGGGTCTCTACAAAATTCTGAGTTGAAAAATAAAGCGTTATTTTAGAAAGATAAATATTAGTTTCCACTCTTGTAACAAAACAAAATTGCTCAGATTAGCTACATTGTTTACTTGTGTTGTCTTCCCAATGTAAATAAAATTCGTCTCTGTAACAATTTCTACAATTTTCCTAATGAAAGAATTTGACAAGAGTAACTCTTGTTATTTTATCTTATTTTATCTTGTTATTTTATCCTTTACAGGTACAAAAAATATCGAGAGAGGGAGAACAGGAAATCGGTTTCGAATGATCAAGGGAAAAAGGAGGAGGAGAGCGAAGTAGAAAGAGGAGAAAGTCCGCCGAAGGTCGAGACTCTGATTGCCTCTGCATCATCAATTTCAAGCATAGAAAGTTCTTTGGGGTCAATAAAAGAATTCAATTTTAGATCCGAATGTTCTTCGTCATATTCCCCTGAACCCGAGTTCATTAATACCGATGCCACCATGAATTTCTCCAGTGATTTATCTGTTTCTGAAGAGTATCAAAGCTTTCGGTGCACAGTGCCTTTGAAGAAAGTCATCGTTGATTCTGATTCGACTAAGGTAAACATTTAAGAATTTATTATGGACAGTGCTTATCTAATTATCAGCTATCCATGAATGTAAGATGCGACTCAGACTCAACCCATTCGATACACACTGTTATTCAACTCAAGTTGTGGTTTGCGTCACAATTTTAGAAGTTATCTTGTCCCAGAAGTCAATCACCCTTCGAGCAACACTACTTATAATATCTGCCAATCTTTTGCGATTTAAGACGGTCCCCAATTGATAATTTATTGGAAATTTTCGGTGCACTGGTACGGATAAATATTCTAAAATAACACAAAATATTATACCGTATATGATTTTTCAAATGAATATCCACTACGTCTGCACTAAAACGAATTAATGCCCTATTTGATATTCAGTTACATGTAAAACCGAAATTGTTGGGTTGTAAAGAAATAGAATTTGATTTTATTTCAAAAGCAGCCATAAATGGCGAATTTTTGGTTTGCTTGGAACATAACGAATGTGCAGAAGAAATGAGACACATGTGGGGTTTCTAAAGGTTGTCAGTCCTTATGTCTGTACATGAAGGCACTCATATTTCAGTCACAGGACTCGTTTGGAAAAACAAGCACTTATGAGTCAACCACAGGCTTGGGCTTTTATCCAGTCAAGAGAATTTCGTAAGGTCACATTTCCCATCGTTCAATTGCACTGTTTATTAGATTTGGTATGTCTACTCTAGTACTCCACATCACTCAATGTCTGTTTAGATAAGAACTCCCACTCATTCCCGCATTGCCATGCTATCCCATCACATTTTCAATTCCAAAGTGCTTATAGCCCTATCTTTATTTACTTCCACATGATGTACTGAGTACCTTTAAATAGTGATGTCATTTCTCACTTGATGCTTACTCATGCGAAATAACGGAGAAAGTAGGTATATGTACATCAAGGATATTTTAAGACGGCAGCTTTCTCAATTTCTTCCCTCTTCCATTTCTCATTTTACAAACCAAGTTCCACCAGGGATAATTTTCCCACGTTGATGCGAGTGGGCATTAACAACACTGAAATAACTTTCACTTGCACTTTTCCCAAGACTAATGACATAATGGTTAATCTATGAGGAGCAAATATCATATATTCCTACGTAATATGTGCTACCTAACGATGTTTGAGTTCCTTTATATTTGGAACGATATGAGCCAAAACAATAATAAAAGGTGAAATAATGTATTTATTTATTGCTTTGCTAAACACAGGTTTGGAAATTATATGATGCTGGTCCACGAAGCGTCCGCTGCCCATTGGTTTGCCTTGCTCCTGTAAGTGGGACTGCTGATGTGTTTTTCAAGCAAATATTATCACTTACAGCCCGTGGGATCCGCGTAATTTCGGTGATTATTATTCTTAGTCTATTATTTATCAGGATGTTATGACTTTTACCTTAAATAACCATTATGGAGAAAAATACTAACACGAATATTAATTACCTAAGGTGGAAGCGCCTGTGTATTGGACTGTAAATGACTGGTGTGAAGGATTCAGGAAATTGCTGGACCACCTCTACATTGATAAAGTTCACATTTTTGGTGCATCATTAGGTAATTAAATGTTTGCGCTTTCGTACCATGAATAATTCCATATCGTTTACGCTTTACTTGTACTTTCACCTTTCTTTATGTTCGCGGTTACCAACACTTGCGCGGAATGAGAATAAGGTCATAAGCATTAAAACAGTTTAAATAGAGGCATTTAAATGCAAATTGGAAATACATAAAATTCCTAGTCACTTGATAAGATTGCGAGAATAAAAGTTTAAATTTGAAGTTGAATGTATTTGAAGTTTAAAGTTTGTATGTGTTAAAAGCTTTTGCTGCAATATATTCCAGTGGTAGCTACTACGGTACATTCATACATAAAACTTCACTTTGCAAATAGCAAGTTTATATTTTGTTTCAATTTACAGGAGGATTTCTGGCTCAAAAGTTTGCCGAATACACATATCAATACTCGCGAGTGGCGTCTCTTGTACTTTGTAACACATTTTGTGACACGTCTATCTTCAATTATAATGAATCTGCTATGGTGTAAGATGACTTTTGTTGTCCCTTCTTAGTTGAAATAAGAATACTCTATCATTATCGTTTGAAAAATGCTTTTTCATGACACTGTACTGTAGCTGACAACTTATGTCATGTTAATTTAATCATAGTATGTATACTGTGTACTATGCACTCTATGTGGTCGATACTCGATACCGATTTACACAGTATACGTAAAGAGATTGTGAGATGTGTTTCATATATTACGTTGCTGCATACAACATACATACTGCAAAAATAATATGATTCTCGTATAAATTGCAATAATATTGCTAAGGAGGCTAATGTGATACTTTTGGAAAACAACAGGTTTTGGATGTTGCCTTCCGTAGTGCTAAAAAAATTGGTTATCGGCAATTTGTCAACAACTGAGCGGATGGATCTAAGTGTTGCTCAAGCCATCGATTTTATGTCAGAGAGGGTAAGAAGCAATGCATTCTACTTAACGAAGTTGAATTTTGTACTTAGTACTTATAACGCATAATGTATGGAAATAGCAATATCCTTCAAAATATCCTCAATGGAATAAGAATGTGTTCAGAGCGTATTATGAAGAACAATCCTAAGTAATCCGATTATGGTATAATGTAATGTGTAAATGTACGTTCTAACGACTATTTCCCAATTCTGTAGCTCGATGGCTTAAATCAACAAGATTTAGCTTCCAGGCTTACCATGAATTGCGTCAATTGTTACGTGGATACTTATAAGCTTAAACAAGTGAAAGTAACAATGCTGGATGTATTCGACGAGTCGGCACTTTCCAATCAAGCTAAAGGTGATTTGTACAAGAGTCTCCCGCATGCCAAAATGGCGCATCTCAAAACAGGTACAAGTTACACATCCATTATTACGCAAATTATGTAAACTCTAATCTTTTGATTTCGTTTATATTAAGGGGGAAATTTTCCTTACCTGAGCCGAAGTGATGAAGTCAACCTGCATATTCTAGTAATTGAATATTATTTAGTTCCATGTATTTATACTTGCAACAGAAATGATTTTCAGAGATTGTAAAATGTTAAAAATTTTGTTGCTTTAGATCCATTTGCGAGCTTTTAATGATACAAAGCTGAGTGCAGAGGAATGTAAATCTGAATTACCCCAACCGTCGAAAAATATCCCCAATAACATACAATCAGAGGCTGATGCTACCATAACTAATGAAGACAATGAAGAAGACAATTAACTGGTTCTGATGAAGCCTTTTAATAGATGATAGGATATATCGTTATGCCTTCAACCACATATTCATATTGTTCCCTTTTTGGTTTACCATATCGGTCCGCGAAACTCCTGTGTTTAATCCAAGCAATACATAATTAATCACTATTGACCTGTAGCACTTTTCCATATGATAGGTTTCATGTTGGAACTATCACTATTTGGATCTGTTAGATATTTAGATACAGGCCTGCAATGTACTTTTATGTTCGTGAATTAGCAATTTTATTTATAATTTTCTTTTACATGCAATGTAATTAATATAATATATGATAAATCAAAAGACTGATTTTAATGGTGATGTAGAAATATATTATAAATGTGGTTTGCTAAACCCATTGTTTTGAACCACACATAATTGCATTCACCACTCCATTGTATGTAATAGGTAATTGATATTATAGGTACCTACAGCCTGCAATTGACTCTTTACCTCTCTGAACTATTTCCATAATTCAGTGTTTTCGGGATATTATTTATGAAAAACAAAAAATATGTATTGGGAATCTTCTATAATATTTAAATCTAAACTAATTATTGTATTTAAGAAAATCACCCAAGTTGCCAAAATTGTTGTT
The DNA here is from genome assembly GCA_009936455.2 of Tomocerus minor. NCBI lineage: Eukaryota > Metazoa > Arthropoda > Collembola > Entomobryomorpha > Tomoceridae > Tomocerus > Tomocerus minor. Next base: position 9,375 of record JAAAYG020061242.1, read on the forward strand.
AACAACTGAAGATGTTGTTTTAAATGTAATTTTGATGGAAAGGTATATAATATATGTACAGTCAACATATAATAAAATATTTTAATACCTCACACAATCAAAGACTGGACACTGGTTTACTGTCGTATAACAAATCGCAACACACATAACTTTGAAAAATTTTCATCATATATCTAACAGATAATGGAAGTAATTATAATATTATTTCAAGAAACTATTGAAGAATATCTAGTAATACGTTACATTAGGTCATTATAAACGGTGTGTCATTCACTAGTTAATTATAATTTGTTATGTTCACTTTCCTTATTCCTAGTTTGATTTAGAACTGTATCCTGATATTCTTCTGAATCACTATAATGTTCTTCATGTCCTCCAGAATGAGGGTCTTCATTTTTTGACAGTTGTTTGTAAATGGACATAGCCTGCATACAAGCAAAATATAATTTAAGCATATACAACAGTCAGTATTTCACATACGTATAGACATATTAATTATGCATAATAATGGTTGACACTGTTAAAATACATTTGACAGATTCACATACCTGAGTGACCATTCCAGGCACATTTGAAATATCTGAAGGCAACAATACTGTATTTGACTTCTTGGCCAAATGTTGAAATGCTACAACATATTGCTCTGCAACGATAAGTGAACCTGCATTACGCCCGTCTTCTGTGCCCAAAGCTTTCCCAATTTGTTCAAGACTTTTGGCACGTGCAGCAGCTTTCGCCAACAATGCATTAGCTTCTCCCTTAGCATAATTTATCTTCTCTTGCATTTCAGCCTCCGAAGCTAAAATACGGGCAGTTTTCTGACCTTCAGCAACATTTATGTTTGACTCTCTGATACCTTCGGATTCGAGGATCTGAGCCCTCTTCTTACGCTCGGCTTCAACTTGCATCTGCATTGCTTCTTGAACTCTTGTTGGTAATTTGATATCACCTAGTTCGTCATATAAATAATATTACGTTAAATACAATTTCAATTAGGTCCATTTTATCTACAACTAATAAACAGGAAATACAAAGAGTAGGTTTAGCAAGAGAAATCACTTCCTATCCTACTTTGCCAATTCCCTTCGAATACCAATTATGAATTTCCATGAACGAGGACCAAGTACCTCTATAGGATAATTTTCTTATAGAGAAATATGCAATCTTAAAATAGCATTGTTAAAGATCTCTCTTACGTATTTCGTAACGAAGACATGCCAGACCCCAAGCCTCAGCCGCTTTGTTGATTACTTCTACAATGCTAATGTTCAGACTTTCTCTCTCACGAAAAATTGTGTCCAATGCAATTTTTCCTAGCTCAGATCTGCAAGATTAATTTCAATACAACAATTATTATTTAAATCTTATTATTACATAAAAATATGTATACTAAGTATAATAGATAATGAAATATTCGATGCATTGCATACGACTATCTACTCTTTTACACACCTCATTGTGGTTTGAGCTAACTGAGTGATAGCAAATTCGGGATCTACATAAAACCAAAAATCAGATAAAATCAAGTAAAAACTGTACAACGAAACGATGTAATAATGGATTAAATATGCGATTATATAAAACCCATCACGCAAAGGATACAGATATTAATCAACATACCTTCGACTCCGTAGCTTGCCCTATAAGGGTCGACGATTCGAAGATATAAGACACCATCAAGACTTAAGTTAACGTTGTCTATAAAACAATTTAATAAATATGTAACGATAATATTAACTCCATTAACTTTTTTTAAAAACTTATGACACAGTACTTTCTCTTGTAATTTGCATTCGACTTTTTCTACACACTGTATACTTGTTCACACTAACTTTCGTTTCACTTTCTTCACTACGCCACTTTCTCCAATGTGAAAGTTACAATTAATTTGCAATTGTAACAACGGGTTCATTTACATGGTGAAAACGTTTTGATCTATGTATCTTTATACATTATATTTATGCAGTTTTTAATGGTGTGCTAGAGAATTTTGAGAATTATAAGTATATATGAAGTATAAAATGTATAAAAACCTACCTTTAGTTATGGCCGATTGTTTGGGGATGTCAATAGCTATTTCCTTCAAACTATTGACATATTTTATTCGGTCAATGATAGGAATTAGAAAATTTAAACCAGGCTCCAAAATACGATGGAACTTTCCCATTCTTTCTATAATCCAAGCTTCCTGCTGGGGAACAAACATTATTATGGTATTCATAGGAGTTGACGCCTTATATCTCTGCTGCTGTCGTTGAAAACTATTATTCTGCAAACAGAAAAAATAAGAGTTACAGTTACAGAACACATCGTGATAGCGATAGGAAACATCATGCCTGTCATGTCATACCACGTAACTGTTAAAGGCATACAATACGACTCACTTTGAAAATATTACTTTTAACTTTGATAATAAAATAGTAGTAGGATTATTAGTACCAGAGCTGAAGAATTAAATAAGGACTTTTCCCCAATGGACATCAAAGGGTTTATATTTTTTGCCATGCGAAGTACGGACGTTGACCGATGCATTTCTATAATTGTTTTTCGTCTTAATTCACTCAACAAAGATATAACTAAACTGTAAAGACCTTTGTCAACTAAACTACTATTCTTTGTTTAACATAAATTCGATACTCTAAATTTTAATTCTATTAATTCTTAAAGCGCTTCGGTGATGAGTTCTAATTTAAATGACCCAAACGTTAATAGTCGTCTAAAAGAACTTTCCAAACTACCACCGGTATAATAATGAACGGAAATCGGACAATAATAAGGACTAGGGACACTAGGGACGTACATTCAACTTCAACAGTTCAGCATTCATCAATTGCAATTCATGGACAATATTACGTAAGTTAAAAATCCACGCGATATTCTTCCCATGTGACACGATCATCCTATCAAAGTCGGCGTAGATCTTTACACATTTACATGTACACATGAAGATTATAGAATGTGCGTCGTGTCACTTGTTCCGGTGCAGGACAAATCGCGCGGTGTACAAATCACAATTGGAAAGTTGTAGGTTATTTGAAGTTGAGCTAATAAACCTAAATTCAAAATTCAGAAGTTGCATGCAAGATTAAAAAACGAGGTCAGTCAATTTTTCCGGTTTTAATTTGAGTGTTAACTATTTTACCTGTAACATAAAAAGTTATTCCTTTATCAGAATGTTTCTGTTTTAGTTCAGCTTTTGAGGAAAAATATGGAAAGAAAAATAGGATATCAGCTGCGTAAATTCAATATTTCAAATTAGTCTTTCATACAATTCATCCGTTTTTATTCAGTAGATCCAAAAATAATATTCTTGGCAAATTAATAAACCAGTGACGCAAAGCTATTGATTCCGACTCATAACACTCAAAATACTGAATAATAATAAAATTGATATATTTTTTTCGCATTCTAAATCTATCAAAGTTTGGACACTCGCCTTCGCCCCCCATCTTTGTTTATGTCCGGGTGTAGAACCCTGCATAGATTGCATGTACGGATCCCTAATATTAGATCTATATCGAATAATAATCATAGCGAACGGAATCTTTATAATTTAAAATTAATTTTTTAATTATCATATAATTATATATTTATTTTACTGTATGACTGAAGGTAGTCACATATTAAATTATTAAAAAAATGGTAAAATCATGTATTAATTTTTGCAGGGATCGAGCAATACAAAACTAGCACACGTCACACGAGTTGGGTGAAGGGGTGGAGGATACCGAATTACTGAAGTCTAAGTCGTAAAATTGTCGAATTAATATGATGATTTCCTCTTCTTCGAAACTGATGTTGAATGGAAAGTTCGGAGCATCTTGCGTACAGCTTCTGGTACGAATACTTTACTTTGTGAATGAGAATAGCGTAAATGTTTCTATCTACAATGAAATCATCATTCCATTTAACTTATGGTTTAATTTGCAAAGCTGATAAAACCAATTTTAGCAACTAAAAAGTGCACTAGACAGAGAATAATTTGGAAAAAAATAATGAAAATGGAATGATAACATTGGGTGGAAATTAATTAATTGTGTATAGGTTTTTAACATCTTATGTTGTACAACCAGTTACAGTAGAGTACGTTGTGATTTTGTGGACCACCTCTAATTAACTACAATTTAGGTTCGAAATGCTGCTACTGCTGCTGCACCGGCTTCGTCATCATCTCCTCGAATGAAGCAATTTGCGGTATATCGATGGGATCCAGATAAGAAGGGAGATAAGCCTCATTTACAAACGTATGAGGTGGATCTAAACGCCTGTGGACCTATGGTTTTAGATGCACTTATTAAAATAAAAAATGAGGTTGATCCAACACTTACTTTCCGCCGTTCTTGCCGAGAGGGTATTTGCGGTTCCTGTGCAATGAACATTGGTGGCATCAACACCTTGGCTTGCATCAGGTCAGTAATGCAGGATATTTGCTTTACACTTGTTTGGCTGCTTTGATTGTATTTATTTTAATAATATTAATTTGTTACTTAACAGCAAAATTGATACCAACACGAGTAAGCCATCAAAAATTTACCCCTTGCCACACATGTACGTAATTAAAGATTTGGTTCCCGATATGAACAACTTCTACACTCAGTATAAAGCCATTCAGCCATGGCTGCAGAGGAATGATAATGCAAAACCTGGCTCTGCACAACTACTTCAAAGTGTTGATGATCGAGCGAAACTAGTAATGAGAAAATTACAAACTATGAAACCCAATAAATATCTTATTTTATTCTTTCAAGCATTCCAAGCAATTTTTACCTAAGTCTTTGTAAAAATTACAGGATGGTTTGTATGAGTGTATTCTCTGTGCTTGCTGCAGCACTTCTTGCCCATCTTATTGGTGGAATGGAGATAAGTATTTAGGTCCAGCTGTCCTTATGCAAGCGTACAGATGGATCATTGATTCTCGAGATGAAAGCTCTAAGGCACGCCTGGATAAGCTCAGAGATCCGTTTTCAGTTTTTAGATGTCACACAATTATGAACTGTACGAAAACTTGCCCAAAGGTACTTTTGCAAACAATCTAAATATATATATTATACATATTTTTGATTCCGGAGTGTGTGGTTTATCCATAATGATACTTTTTGATGATATATTGCAATGATATTTAATTTTTAGGGTTTAAATCCTGGTAAGGCTATTGCCGAAATCAAGAAGCTACTTGCGGGTATTGCGAAAAAAGACGCTCCAGGCTTAAACGACTCCGTAAAACTAGAAATGAAATAAGTTTCTTCTGTCCTGTATTAGTCATATTCGGAAGGAAGCTATAATATATAAACATCTGGAATGTGTAATAATTGGTCGAGTATTTATTATGATGTAATAGAAATGTTAGAATTGCCAATCTGTACCCTAAGGGTTTCAACATTTAATATGTTTGAATTGTACGCAATAATATTATTGATAATTATAAGTTGGGAGTTGTGTTTTATTATTGAATATCTGTATTATTGTTGGCATTGCATTTAAACCTAGCTGATCCTGTTCGATGTAAAGATTAACTAAGGGCCAATTCTGACATTGCAACTTAAGTTTGGCATTTTGAATAGAAAGGTATATAAAACCCCCATTTAGCTTCCGTTTCTTCTCTTTTACGGATGTTTCAAACATGAATATTAGCTACTGCATTAAACTTTATCAGAATATAATTTAGCAAGCATTTTAAAAAGGTGTTTTAAAAGCCTTAAAAATTTAATTTTTATGATAACCCTATGCTTTCGGTGACTAAAAATTTACTTGTTTCTGGTTTTTATTTTTACCTACTATATTCTCTTATTAAATCTTATACAATAGTATAATACTCCATTCGAATTTATTCAGCCAGTTGAGTTGACATGGAATGAACAAATTCAAATGTACAGATAGTACATTTCACATTACATGTCCATTTAATTGTTTCAAAGCATCATTAAAGACTCAGCCTTCACAATAGTTATTTGCTATTGTATAGTTCTGGTTATTGTGGGCTTGCGTTTGAGGCTGACTATTCAGAAAATAATGGAATGGGGACAATTTTATGATCATTTAGACAAGTAAAATGAGATAATTCTCTTGAGTGACGAAACAGGATTTTCCTTGAACGGTTTAACCGGCAGAGTTCACGGCAGGCAGTGACCCGAAAAGTCCAAAATAGTTTTTTCAAAAGCCTGATAGCATAATGAAAAATAAAGTGGTTACTACAGTTTTCATACATGTTAAGAAATCCTATATGCGCACCAGGAAGTATGGACCGTGTGTTTGGGGTTGCATTATTTTTCTCCCCCCTTCTGGCATCAGCGCTTGCTAACAAATTCCACGGATATTTATAACTTTTATAAGGGACGTTTCAGGCTAGTTCTATAGCAAATTTTGTTTCCTACCTTTGTAGTGCCTTTGTAGAGCCGTGAGCGCGAGTGTAATGAGACCTGTGTTCTTGTAGACGCGTACCCACGCACACTGTCTGAATCATAAAAATACTATGGTCAGATCGGTCAGATATTGTTAGTATTAGCAAAGCGTGGGCTGTTCACATTAAACTTGAAGGATTCATATCATAGATGCTTATGGCGATGGCGTTGGTATATAGTTGACGTATGTCCTAATTAGAATAGAAATATTCACATGAACACTGATTCCTAGGAAAACAATAACAATATGATCCATAGAATGATAGAGTCGTGAATGGTGAGCGGTTGTTAGTCAGATGTCAGATACACAGAGGAATATGTCTAGATTTAAACTATTCTATCCGGCAATTATTAATGGTACTTTCTCCGAACTTTCTCCTCTGTATTTAGGGATTAACTATGTGCTTAGGAATAGGAAGTAGATTTTGAATTTGACTGTGACATGCCAAGGAGAGTATTATTATTGCATTTATTGTAAGTTAAGAAAGGAGTAGTCATGAAGTGAAATGAAGTAAGGTTATGGCATGGCTCTGTTTCTGCCTCCACAATTTATATCGTAATTTAAGCTGGGCTCCATAAAATAAACTGATCACAAAATGCCCTAGCATGGGTCATAAGAATAAACGAAACGCAAATAAGTACACAAGGATTAAAGTTTACGGCAAAAGTAGATTCCTTTTCTCCCTTCCTCCTCCTACGACTCTCTTCGACACTAAATGTTATGTAGTTGTGCGAATGGAGGATATTACTTATGTATTTACACACAGAGTAGCCCACTATAATACACCTCGAACTTTTCAACTTTTGTTTAATATTCATAGAGAGAGAGAGAGAGAGAGAGTTAGTCTGTTATGCTGGTACGCAGGAACTATAATATAGGAACCTTCCTTGCTCATTCTCCTAGTCCTCTCCCAGAAAACATAATAGGTAGCTATTGCTAAATATTAGCTCCTATGTGTTTTATTTAGCGTGTAATGTCTCCTGAACTATAGTAATTCTCGCTAGTATTTATTTTCGTTCCGTTTAGTGAGCCTATCGTATCTGATCTACTATCTTACACTCTAATGTATAACTCTTTATAACATTATTGAGTGTGGTAATATAGCCAGTAGATTTCTCGTAGTGAAAGTATCTCTGTTAGTATCTTGAACTAGTAAATAAAGTCAGAGCTTCTACTTTCTGCCCTTCTTATATGGGTAATAAAAGGAACTGCACTCATTGTCGATATTATGAGTTGTGTACTGTATCATAATAGGAGATTATGAATGTGTAGTTGGTTCGGAGAAAGTTACACACTGAGATAGACATAATATTATTATAGCTACGTAAAAGTATGTCTGATATGTAGTTGCACACAGAGAGCGCCGTTCCTTCATGCAATAAAATAAAAGGTATGATTAAGTCTTTCGTGTCCAGCTCCTGTCTGGAGTTGGAGTGAGACGAAAGCAGACAAGAGACTAGAGCCCAACTCAACAATAGTAATTTGCTCCCTCTAAAACAAAACCAATACGTGTGGCTTTAGTCTTTTGACTTCTGTCCCTTTTCTCTACAAATCTGACTCTCTCTCTCTCTCTCTCTCTCTCTATTGCACTAAACTCTCTAATGAACAATCATAAAGAAATATTGGGAGAGAGAAAAATAAGCTTTCACACACAATAGAGCTACAAAGCATATTTTAATAGAGGGGCAACCGGAGAGAGTGAGTTCTATTACAATTACAGTTTAGAGTAGAGCAGAAGGATTTCACTCCCACTCCTCAGCTTTTCTACACACAAGAAACCCAAGATGTTGGTGTAGGAAAAGTTGCCGGCAATGCTAATGCGGGGAAACTGAATCTGAGGAAAGCAAACAAAGTTGATGTGATATGATATGAATGAGCCGTGAACTTTGTTCATTTTCTCTCCTTTCATTACCCTTGTTTTCCCGTCATCACTTCATATCAGTTTATTTTCCTTTTATGGTGGTGCATAGTGCACGACTCTACATACACTCTCCTTCCTCCTCAATTGTTTTCTACTTCCACTTAAACTTCCTTCAACCTATCACACCAGTTACAGCTTTGTTCTATAGTACCCGTATAGTAATTACCTCCATTTCTATGCTAATGTCCCTTTGATAGCAACATATTCTTTAACAAACCATCTAAATTATTATTTATAGCGGCTCTCCCTAAACAAACCTTTCAAATGAATACAGAGCTTTGACTTTTCTCTAAGATACGGACATTCATGTACTTCTGATATACTAATATGCAAGATAATAGCTTCTAAATTCAGTAAAAGCACTTCAAAAAATAATGTTGTTAAACAAAACGTACCTAAGCAAGTTATTTACATTTTGTAATCATTACATGGATATATTTAATGTACTAACAAAACTGTTGTGGCTCTATATGTAAGGAACTATAGTATATCTGCTGTTGTTTATGTAAATTGATACATACGACATCAGATAAAGTCTGGATAAGCTAACGTAGTCAATGTATGTGTATAAACGCAAAGGTACACAAGTTTTAACAATGTATGTAAACTTGTATACTTAGCTCACGACGGAATGTGACGTACAGTGAATAACTAAAAACTTAAGGCTACAATTTATTTCACATTAACGTATCATTTACAATAAAACTTTCCTGTTTCACTCTCAGCTTTTAAAAGTCTGCACACTAGTACAATAAAGTTTCACCCTGGCCTGCAATTAGAACGAACATTATTAGTCTTGTTTCCATCTCGCAACTGTAAACTGTGCGCCATCATCATATGGTGCTAGTATAATTTTTTGTCGTTAGAAGTACTTGTATTATTTACAGAGCGATAGAAATTCTTATAGCTATGTATTAATTGATAGTTATGGATTCAGGAAAGGCTCATGTGACTCATTAGTGTGGAATTGAACCTAAAATAAACACAGTACTAAGTGTCAATAATATGGCGAAACATTTTCGCAATAAAGTTTAGTGTTTTAGTAAAGTGTCTTTTCCATAGCTTAATATTGTGCAAGTGAACCTACACGAATGGCAATTATTCAGGATAAATCCTACACAAAGGAAAACTAATTTGGTAATTGATATGCAAGGTTTGTTTTTGTAGTGGAATTTTTTTGATGTCTAGCGATTTGTGACATGATAGAAATGTGCAGATGTTGTTTGCACATGTAAAGTTGTGCAAAAACAAGGTCCTCGTATTCCAATAACCTAAAACTAGGATATATCTAATGTCTGGTGTATAGGAGGATCCCACAGTTGGTGAACATGACACTCTTTTATAAAAAAAAAGAAAAATAATTGGTACAAAAGTCTAGGTTAAATAGAATCATATAGTTTTTGTCTTATTTGAATAGAATTGGAGAGAGAAAGAGAGAGAGTCGAGAAGAGAAAGTGATATGGTTAATAGAATAGCCTTGACTTGTTCCTCCGTCATATCTGTAGTAGTTTCTTATTTCTGCATGGCTTGATAGTACGGAGGAGTGAAAAAGTCACGACAACGAACGTCGCCCAAGCTAAAGTACCAATATAGAACAGTGGAGAAAGAGAAAATAGTTGGTCGAAAGGAAAAGGGAGCAAGTCCATATGCCCTCGCACTTTCTATTATTATTATATAGAAATTGTCGTGAGCCTGGCTTAGGAATATCTCTTGTCGTTTCATAAGGGAGCTCATCTTTCATACTGTGAAGCGATATGGCATCGATATCTGGAGAAAGACTTGAATCGAATACGAGAGAGAACATTGAAGAAGGAGAGAGAGAGGAATAGAACTGAACCTGCACTTACCTAACGTCGAGCAGTCAATGAAAATACACAGCCACATGTATAAGACAGTGAAAGCAGTCAGTGAGCATCTAATAGAAAATAATAGAGTCGAAGAGAAAGCGAGGAGAGCAACACGGTCGAGATGAGAAAAGGAAGATGAGAATTTTTCGCATTGCTGAATCCAAAGAGAAAAATTCATAAAGAAAGAATAAATAAACTGAAGTGAAGCAAGTGCGAAGAGGAGGAGGAGAGAATGCAGAAGACGAACTCACCCCTGCTGAACTCACTACTCACCTACCCTGCCTGCCTCACTTCACTTCCTCGAATTTCTCCAACTTGGCACACACCACACACATTGTCTGAGCACATTTCAGCTCACCTACTATAAACACCATCTAATGCACAGAGACTATCCGCTTTTAACAAACCACATCACATAATGTTTATATTAAAATGTGTAGCACAGGAAACTACACTTGCCCTCAAGGCAGATTCCAGGTTTTATCTTTGAGAAATTTTAAAAACTTCTAAATTATTGAGCATAAACACCACAGGCTTTTATGTGGTAGAAATCCTCGTCTAATTACTTAGTCGCTAATTGAGTACGTGTATATCTAAATAACACACTACACAGATATAATAAATTAATATATATTGAATAGTATTATGCGTGAACACAAGTACAACTGGTGTCTTTTGATATTCCCCACTATCCCCACCTCATGGTTTTCTCCAAGTACAAGTTGACAATATGACATTGACGTTACCTGCCTAACTGCCTAGTGTAAGATGACAAACCCTAGTCACTTCTATTCCACTACACTACATCCTATTACGAAACCATTGCCATTTGCCAACATACTGTACGAGTGGGTAAAGATATATTATTTCTGTGTGAGGGTATCGTCAAATTCTTGATCTTTTCCACCACACACTCTCATTTCTATTGCTTTTTATCTTCCATAGACTTCTATTGTCATCACCGCACCGGTGTCAGTAGCTTCTGCACATAGATTGTGTAGGAATGTGTGCGTTTTCTTGAAGATATAAAGAAAAAGATTCTATAGTGAAAATGCTTACTACTCTACGGAAGATATTCAAGTAATGGAAAGGTGTATCTAATATACTAAAGTAATATCTAGCAAACGCTTGGCTGCTCCCTATCTCTGTCTCTCGACTTTAGCTCAACAACTTTTTTCAGTTTTT
>JAAAYG020061242.1:22539-35134 GCA_009936455.2 Tomocerus minor
GATGGGTTAGCAAAATAATTTGCCTTTTTCGGACAGATGTTCTTTGCATGTACATTTGTGGCAAATTGATCTTCTGGATTATTATGTAAGTGTAGTGCATGCAATGCAAGTTTGAAATGTTATCGGCTAAATAATGAACTAAATAATATGTAACTAAATGCCTGTATTTTTCCTTCATACAAATATGATTAGAATTGGATGCAAACTGTTAGAGTACCTTTCGATATGGTATATGAATTGAGATTATTGCAAGGAGGCTTGTCAAGTGCTTGGAACTCATCTGTAATTATGTAATAGCAAGATTCTGCCTGTCTGTTTGTTTGTTGAAAATATTTCTGTAACTGCATGTATACTTATAAAAGATACAATGTACCTATTGAGAGATTGTTAGTGTACTAGGATAGGATGGAAGGAAGGAGCATGCGGATAACGAGAGCTGAGTTGATTATGCAGCAAATAAACACATCGAGAGGGTAAAGAAGGAAGGAAATGATCCATAATGATAATAATCAAGAGTACCTGATCTTTCAGAATACTCGGTCAACCTAAAAAGTCCAATATTTTCAACAGCCCATGAATACTTCAACCATCCTCCTTCACACACTCCATTTATTACAACCTAGTCAAACAAAATGTAACAGGCGAAGGAAAGGGAATGAAACTTGGGCCTGAACCCTATATAATAATATTTGATAACTTGAAACATGTACATCTACCTAAGGATGCAGTCTGCTCGGAAAAGAAGGAAGTGGATGGAAATATCTAACGAGTGAACTATTCAGAAAATATAACAAGTTGTCTCAAGATGCCTTAACAAATCTGAAAACGAAATTCAGATTCTCATTTACAACTGCAGACTCCGTCAAATCTTTTTCTTGCCCGGATATCTCCGGCTTACTGTAACATACATAAAATAAACCGTATCAGTAACTATTCAATTTTACATTCAACTTGAAAAACGTGGTTGTCAAATCGTCAGAAATGTATTTCCTGTAATTTAATAGAGCTTTATGCAGAATTACGGTAAAATACTTTTGTATACCATATATATATATATTTATGTGTATACAGTATACTTGCTGTTAGTAAAAGGTATACAGTCAGCGAATTAATATCCTAAAACACTAACTGATCTCCATTTATTTATAAAACTGCAGAATTGCTGGTATAATTTGCATGCCATAAGCGTTATACACCTGAATGAAAAAATGAGATATAAATAGTTTCAGTTGTAGATATTTTACTTGGATTTACAAAGCATAACAAGGTACTTATCCTTGTAAACCTTTTTACAATATAAAAGAGCCTAAGATTCCAAACTGGAAGTAAAAAGGAAGGTAAGTTTTAGTTTTCCATTTTCCTAGCTATCATTGTAAGTCTATATAGGGCAATAGAAGATATATTTATGTACAATCTGGTATTTCGTTAGCATTTTAGTCTTAGTATGTCAATTGAAATCTGCAAAATAATTAGTAAAGTTTTCTCGTCATAATACTATATGGGTAGTAAGTGTTATTGGACTGGACAAGGACGACGGGGACCGGCACGCATATCTAAAAGAGTGGTCTTAAGCTCTGAAAAGAGGCATTTATGCATGTACATGAATTTTCTCCATCAGTATTTTAGATTGGATTGCTCACAACTTGGCTCTTATTATCTGTAAACTACAGGACTAATAATTACGATAAATACAGCTTTGCCTACACGTAAGCAAATAACTGAGATCCGCTGCTGGAAAGTTTTCTTGAACGGCGGACACTGTAAAGTTTCCTTTCCGTGTCATACATATCACCCCGTGCACACTCGGTAAAACTGTTTCTTTTCCCTCCTTCCTTTCTGTCGTATAGCTCCGTTTTACATGTCGTCCGTCCTATGGAATGTAGAAAGAGTAGTGCTCTATTTTTGCAGTTGGAAAATTAGTTGCGGTCTGACTAAGAAAAGATTTCCAAAGAAAGGCAATAATATTTAGATGATAAATACGTGCCGACATTCGGCACTCCCCCTGGCATTCTTAGCCTCTGAGAAGAACAAAAGGAAAGCTAATTTTTCATTAAGTTCTCTTTGCTTACTAATAGGTAAGAGGGAAGGAATTCCTAAGAAAATTGTGAATGTGTTTTGGTAATTGAGTGAAAAGAGGTGGACTGGACGGTTTAAGTCCGTTGGTGGAATGTGGTGATCAAGGACGAATTTAATGCAGCTCGTTGAAACTGAATGGAGCCCCACGGCACACGACAAGCTATACTAATCCCGGCAAGTAGTACTAGACGGATAAAGTCATTGCCTTATTCCTATGAATAAGTGCTAAACTCAAAGCAGTATTTATATCCAAGATTTGACAGAGGTGACTTGTAACAGTTTTCAGTATTTTTTTCGGCTCTTAGTACCTAATAATAAGTTTACTACGTAATAAGTTTCTTAGTAAAACGGAGGAAAATATCTGTTTTATTTATAAGGAGAGTGAGTGAGTGAGTGAGTAGTTTGTTATGAGACTAGCGAAGTAACTCGGCTACAAGCTACAACTACCTGAATCTATTGCCTATGAATGGAAATGAAAGTTTACTACTATTTATTATTGCATGCTTACAATAGTATGTTATGTTCGAATATGATATTATGATGTGAGTCCCGAGTCACCACATTACAGACGCAGCACACGGAAGAAAACAAGTTAGTTGGGTAGTAAAATAAACTATTAGTATAACAATAGCTAAACGGAGTAAGTAGAATGTAATAGGGAGGCTAAAGTCAAGCTAGTGACTTGCTTCGCTTCTTTTTTCTTTTTATTTAGTGTATAGTAGGAAGTAGTAGGTCTATTGGATGTAATGTCACCGTCAAGTCATGTCAGTCATGATATGCTATGGCATTCATTCCATGCAATGTTTGGCCTTATCCGAGTTTTGCATGCAATATGCAGTATTACACGTTGAATTGAAGTGCACACACAGCTACGGACAAAGATCTATAGTACAATAAACCAAGTGCCTATAATATGTCGCATAGTCAAAAGAAAAGAGTTATATCTCTTATGAAACAATTCTTGTACAAAGCTCTATCCTAAATTCGGCAAATATTTGCAAATTTACAAAGGTACACAGTAGATTTGTATATTTATAGAGAAAATCCTGTTTCATATCAAATATTTTCACTGGGAGTTATGAATAGGACACAGTCGGAGACAACAAGACGTACTGCCAACTCATAAATGAATCCAGAGTGCAGGTTGGATAGAAATAAAAACTGATGTGATGTTATAGGAGTAGAAGTGGGTGAAGTAAACCCTCCTAGGTGAAAAGCTCTCTCTCTCTCTCTCTCTCTGCTTTCCCTTTTCCAAGTAGTAGTAGACAGTAGTAGTAGAATGAACTGTGCAGCGTAATGCATGGGAAAACGAGGGAGAGCAAGCGCGAGTGATTCGGATTTTCTCTTAAATTTTCGGGGTTTCTCCCTGTTGAGCTACAGTGTGTTTTTGTTTGCAACCCTCACCGGCCTGCCAAGAAAGTCTCGAGTTGTCCTCTGGAATTCTTTACTCGTCTCTCTCCCACAATTCCTATACATTGAGAGTCTCTGACTAAAAGTGAATAGTGAGAGCTGAAGTTTCTGCTTAGCATCATTCCGTCGTATCACATTGCATTGCATCCAGTGCATTGCACCCCACTGAACGGAAAAGCAAGGACCACCAACTGAAACACTCACGTCAGTCAACTCAGTCTCGTAGAAATACTCGCAGTGTTTCTACTTACTCTCCACTCATTCACAATTTTCACAACAAAACACACAGAGCCACCGAGAGAGAGACACTAAACTTCCGAGTTTACTACTCTCAAGAAATAAACTTTCAAAAAATATTCAGCACTATTGTTCTCTCTAAGTATTCGGACAGTGCCGACTGAAATTTTAAAGAAAAGTTAGTCACTTAGCCCTGGTTTAGTGTTTGCTCGTCAAAAGTGGAAATGCTACTCTCCCTTCCTCATCTCGCATAACACAAAGAATCAAGACGAGGGCCGATTGTCAACTTTCTCCACCAAACCGTGAACTTGTTCTAAGAAACTTATCTCTACTAGGTATGTAGGTGCCTATTATCTTCTTATTACTCTACTATCGTACACTTTTCTTATGCAATGTTATCTTAGCTTTATAAGTAGAGAGAAATGGCACTAAGCACTTCTTCTAACTCCCTTTCCGCAATTGTTTTTTACTTGCTACTTGAACTTCACTTTTTTGGCTTTCTCTCCTCTCTATATCTGTACACATGCAGTAATAATACTTATTATTACTTCTAATACCACATACATGCACTCATATTCCACACCACTACTTACTATTAACAAAGATACGGACGACTCACTTTACACCATGTCACTTTCCTCTAAAGAGGGTTGTGGAAACTTGCCATATAAGAGAAATATGTGGTGAAAATAGAATCGTTCACGGAGATTTACGCAAACTTCTTTACACAAACTTTTTCCGTATAGCTATTTTTGGGGTTTGTTTTGTTTCGCTTCGCTACACTCACCACTTTCTCACTTTATCACATTGAACATCTTAGAAATGCACGAAACAAGAATTTCATAAATACTAATACAAGCGTTAATTTTTATTAGACAGATAAATAAGATAAGAAGCACTACCAGATCTACTAATCCCCATTATATATTCCTTAATTCCCACATATTTACTTTTCTTACATCTACATTCATACCAAGTGTTCACTTTCTGCTTTTATAGTATTACAAATATTCATTATTAAGAATAGACAATTAACTTAGTAGGACGCTTTAAAAATATTTTACACTTTCCAATTATTGTAATCGACTAAATTGTAACTAGATTTCCATTTTCAATAATTAGATCTCAATTACATATCATTAGTTTCTATTGATAAATCATTAACCTGTTTGACATTGATAGTCGCTTTTGATGCAACTTATTATCCTGAATGTGTTGCAGTAAATTATGTAATAATGTGCAATTTTATTTCCGATTCCAGATATTACAGATGTACATTCAAAGCAGTATTACGGAAACCATCTGATGCAAAATGTTTTCTTCTGGGGAAAGTGAATCAGAAAGTTGTACACACAAAAATGTCAAAACTTATGAGCATAATAAAGAAAGGTGAAACAGTTGAACAATAAACCTCCAAGCAAATGAGTAAAAAAGACAATTATTGCTGTATTCTACATGGTGAAGGGTTGATTAATTGTCACTTCATGTATTGACATTGAAAATGTGCCGCTGAACAATTTTTCATTCTCAAAACACCAAAAGTTGACAATACGATTGAACAGTGATGCCGGACACGTTGACTCTGAATTTCTTTCATTCAGTCTTCAGTACATAATGAATGATTTTAGTAAAACGATCAAAAGGGATACTAAAAATAACAAAGTGAAATCCAGTATCCAGCCCACTGCTCAAGAATATTTTTATATAGAAAGCATTGGGTTTTTCTCCTGCAGACCGCTACGGGGAAAGTTCTGATGAAAATCGTTGATAATAGTAGTTAATGTAAACTATCCGTCATCTATCAAAGTTGCACATCAAAATTATCCAATAAAATCTCCGTAATTTCTTCACACTTGATTTGAACTAGACTGTGGTGTGCAATAACACAAACCGTTTGCTACATGAGGGTGGAATCTTTACGTCTATTTCTGTCGAAAGTCTGCTTGTTTACATCCTAGTGAGTTTTTACGAAAAAAACTAAAAAAGAAAAACAACTTGAACATACAAGTATAGAGGCGTGAAATTGTAAATTGTTCCGATTAAAGATAGACTGAAAGGCGGAAGTGGTTTCCTGTTCTTCCTGATGATAGCAATATCAGTTAACTCTGATTTCCCGTCACTCCGTTGCACCATGTCACTATAAAGAGTTTGCAGTAGACTGGTGAAGAGAAGAGGACACATCTCGGAATTAGGTATTCTATTCAAGTCTTGACTTCACACATCGCATCAAAGATAGTGGAAAAACCCCGGAATAAATATGAGAGTGTTCGTGTCAAAATGGGTCATTTGGGCTATCCTCAACTTCATCAGGGGAACCATCGCAGAGATTATTCGTAAGTGCTCTTCCGTTCATTAGCCATGGCTAGTAGATAGTCTGTAGAGTCCCAGACACTCTTTTACATCAATTCCCATTCAGACTGGAGAAGAGAACAGAGAGCAGAGTCTCCCTTCTTCCAGTTCCAGTCTACACTGAACGCTTGTTCCGAAAGGGACGTAACGTAAACTTACTTACTGAAACAGTCAGCTGTAACATTAATTAATTAATTCGATTTGAACTTGCATGAGGACCTAATTATTGTCGAACTTCTACTCTTAATAAGTCCTAAGTGGCTTCTGGTCTCATTTCCATAATTAGCTATTAATTTCTTGGCCTGCCTTTTGACATCCTCTTCATCCTCCTGCTCAGTCTATACCCTCCCCAATTACCTGCACTACTACGCCATCACAAAATCCATTAAAGCTTTCTCCTCCAATTTCTTTCCCTCAACTGTCTACCTGTTCCTTTTACATTCACTTCCTCTTCTTAAACCATTCAAGAAAAGGAAATCTTATCCCATCCAAATTACTCCAGTATTTTCAATCTACAATTTACAGTTTGCTAGGATTTTGTGTCCGTTCTGTGTTCATTTCAAGGTAAACTTATTCTTGGTATTCTCACATTGCTTTGCAATTTTCCCTAGAACAATATGATAGTTTAAATTCATTTAGATCCTGCGGAACTGTCGCCATCCTGATCTCATTATCTTTGGATGTAATAAAATTAGGAGCTCGTCTACGTTCAAATGCAGAGACCGTTGAGTTTCAATTTGACAAATAAAATTATCATATTAGATTCTCAAATTGCCTAAGAGAAACACCTCATTAAGTATTCAGCCTACTATTCCAATGTGGCACTGCCTTGTAGCATCTTCCATTTTCAGTTTCTAAGCTAGTACAGAACTCAACCATCAGAAATCAGCTACATGAACTACCCTCCCTGCCCTTAGTACAATTATTTACTTACACTCGCCGAAATAATTCTGATGCCTGAGTAATTATTTCAGATACCTGAATAATGTTAATACAATCTATGCATGTGTCTCAAAGCCTCATCTTATTAGAATTAAGACCCAATAACACTATCAGAATCTAAACGTGAACAACTCATGCAATTTGCAATCATGAGTGACAATGCGTATAATATTATTCATACCATTTGGTTATTCATGCTGGGATGATGACAAGACGATCCAAATATCAAACTCTTGCCTTTCTGGACCAACATCATTATAACACAGTTAAATATCAATTTAGAGATTTTTTTCAATTTTTTATTTCTCATGTTAAGACGAAGCACCATTCCTGATGACTGCTACAAACACAAAAGAACGAATCATCAGATATCTACCCCAAATGCATGACAGATTTATTAATTGTTACGAATAAAAAAATTATTGGATTTTAAACTCCATTTCGGGACTATGTAGATTATCAAAATTTCCTTCGTGTCGCGTGTCACCACTTCGACCATGTCACCAGTCACGCAACATCATATTCCAATGTTAGAAATCTGTTTTTGAAGAAGAAAAATACGAAAAATTTAGCAATTTGTTATAATTTTTAGCATTCGTGCAGGTTGGAATCAATAGAAAGGAAATTATCGAAGATTAATAAAGGGTCACAAAAAGTGGATACTACGGAGTAGGAGTAAGAAAGATGAGGATAATGTGAGGATGAGTGTGAGCCGAGTTCATGAAAAGGGGTTGCTTTGGATTTCGGTGGCTGTGCTTTGCATTCAGCGTGTTTAGCATTATCAGGGAAATTAATGTTGGAGTGAGAGTAGTAGAGTAGTCAGTAGTATGCATGCTATTTGGACTTTCCTTATTCATTGTCAGTGGAACAGAAAAGTAGTCGTGGAGAGGAGGGCAGTTGTGTAAATGTAGTGCCTAGTTATAGCAGAGCCGGAGAAGTAGGAAGTTTTGGCAGTTTGTATTTTCTATAGGAAATAGTGCAGTGCAGGGGAATGCAGAAGGAGACGGAATGGCATACAAAGTGAAGTACGTAGAACATTGCGTTGCGGATGTAATGATAGTGCCCGCTCTGTGCGAGATAATTAAACTTTTCTTATCTGTGTAAAATTGCGTCCTAATTATCCTTTCCTCTCATTTACATTACATTCTATATCTTGTAATATTTCCTATATAAATATACACAATATCCCTGAAGGTACGTGCACTGTGTACATTACAGTTGAGCTTTGTATATACATAGCTGTGTAATAGTGTGTGTATCCCTCGTCGTTATGTGTATGTACCTATTTTCTAAGATTGTCTTACACACTGCATTTGTATTTTGCATGCTTATGTATGCAAAGGAACAATAACTAAGTAAATAAGTATATAACTAATTTAAGTTACATTAGGAGACTGTGTTTTATATTCAGTCACGTCAGACTATTCGACCATATACTCCAATTTGAAGTTAACTGACTATTAGACCATGCCCGGCTCACCATTAGCTTGACTTTTGTTTTAAAAGGAATGCTATAGGTTATTTACAAAAAGACATACACTAAATAGGTACTATGTACTTATGCAATATCCCTACTGCTACTACTTAGTATATAGACACAAGTATAACAATTCCTTGCAAATATCTTAAGAAAGTATACTGTAACAATTAGGTACACTAAAAGGATGTGCATTTAAAACTATATCTGCTCTATGTTCATGGAAGATGTGTAGGAACATGTAGCATTTCTTGACTTCCCTTGCAGAATGTGAATGCGTCTATGAATTTATAGAGAGATAGAGGCCATTTGTCTCAAAGAAGCCTCCTCTCCACTTTTCCTCTCTTTCTCTTTGGCTCCCATCCTCTTCTGCCCCAGCATTTTAAGCATTCACTTAATCCCTTGTACTTTTCTCTTCACTATACGTGAAGAATTATGTACTTTTAAGATGGGAAATCGTCCCGTTTTCACTTTCATATATTTATTTAGGATTTTCCTAACGACTGTGACACCAGCTCATCAAAACCCAAGGAATTATCTCGGCCATGACTCCGAGGGTGACTCTCATCTCATTAACCACCACCAACAAAACTCTGCACTCTACAGACAATATACTTTTCTGATACAATCTTTGTTGCATTCTTACTCTGTCTATTTTCTGTAGTTAACCATTTTAGAAATATTTCCGTCAAAAATGGTTGCAAATTGGTAGATACCTATCTGCTTCATTTATTGATTAGTATTAATCTAGTAGCCAAAAAAATGAGTATGAGAAATTAAGATTGGCCAAAATTACTTAACATTTTTGAGTTTTTTTTACTCATCACTATTTGAAATAAATTCTAAGAATTCGGGTTTCTAAGATGTTGTATATATTAGCCAAAGTAAAAATGTGTCAGTAAATATTTTGGATAATGATTACAACATTTCATTTTTGAGATTTATAACTTTTGGGTCAAACCCCGACTTGAAACTAAGCAAAATTGATTTTAGTCCAGACTGAGTATCTAGTATCAATATCAGAAAATCTAGGCTGATAGGATTTTAAAAGAAAAAGGGAAACCCTTGGAATGATTTCTGTTAGCTAAGTAATTGGTAAAAGTATGTGCAAACATGAGGGATAACAGTTTGTTTGTAGTCTATTCTGTATTTTGATGCGCTATGAATTTCTTTTTGAAAGTTTGGTTTGTGCATCACTTTAGTATTGGCTGCGTAAAGGAGGACAGAGTGTAGATAAGTGTGGGTAGGACTGTTGAGCTGCTATGTATGTATATGTATTTATGTGTGTACACAAGGCTAAACTATTTGATGCTGTTTTAGGGAGGAAAGATGAAAAAGTGGGTTGATGTAGTATAAAAAGAGGAAAATCACTCCATGGGATTTCTAGCAGTTGTTCAGTTGAGATGGAGAAGCTGCTCGAGAGTTGAGTTCACTTCATTTCTGCTCTTTCCCTTCCTGTCACCCCAAGGCGTTCGCTTACCTAAACATCCTTACGTTACAACTACAAACACTACCCTGCTCCTTATCTCCTCTCTTGCCCTTCTTGTTTATCCCTGCGTTCTCAGGAAGAAAGAATTGGTAAAAAATATGAAAAGTATCGTAACTGCTGTTCTGTGGATGTCTATAATAGAAAGCTAACCTTTCACCGCTATGTACTTAATATACACTTGCAGACTTCAATAACTTTAAACATTAGCAAAGTATATAAAACATCTTTGCTCTAACATCTGTTCCATATATGTTTTTAATTTATTTCTTCGTACAAAAGATACAGCTATTCCTATCAGCACTAAAAATGATGGATATGAATGATCTTTTTTCTATTTCTCTATCGTACTTAACAACATAAGCAAAGTTTAGCAAAAGGAAAGATTCACAATGAAGTGGTTTGAACTCCCCGTCCCTATGTAGCACACGCACGCATCTTTCACCAGTTCTTTACTTTCTTCGTGTAAACAAACCAAAGGAAGTCAACATTAGTAAAGAGAGCATCAGACAAGATAAGTAGATATTTATCTCTTAGCTTGATAAACGAGCGTTATCTCTTAAGACCTACATAAATACAGTGTCTGACTGAAATTTTCTATAATTGAGCATAGGTACCTAATACGCAAACTACTTATTTGTGTATTCAAACCTTATACCAAGGAATGATGCGAAGTTTACGTTTATTTATTGCATGTGTACATCTTTTCCTACCGTCTGTATTACTGGTTCAGTGCACTACTTCTATCTTTCCATTCTGTTAGCATCCCAAAGGCAAAAATGTAGTTCCCGTTCACGAAACTGCGATAATTATTATTTTCAGATTTGTTGAAAAATGTTCAAATGTAGCAAGTTACCTTTATGTCCGGTACAGCTTTCTAAAACTTTACTATAGTCATATAATTCCTATTATATAATATAATTGTAGAATTATACTGCATATACCTTGGAATTATTCAAGGATAGTGAATTATTGCTTTTAGACACAGTCTTCACAAAGGGGATAATTCTTATCTGCGAAACATTTGGTAAAAATATTATTTTGTGTAGTTATTAATGTAATTTGGAGCAAATATCATTCAGAATTTTTTGAGTTTGCAGGAAAGCGTGTAAATTCCTGTTTAGAGGTAAGATTAATGCGGCTCTTTATGTCATTGTTAGAATTGTGTGCATTTGAAAGGGAAGAATAAGTCAGATGTGCATGCAGTGAAGAAGGGTTAAGGTAAAGGGTGAGAAAAGCGGGAAGCGGATTTTCTGGAGGAATAGATGGATGTGAGTATTAGTGTTTGGATGGGATAATGAATGAAGTAATAAGAGCACAGAGGGGCATTTCCTCTCAGCTCGATTTGTTCCATGTCTAATGGGTCACTAGGGATGGATTTAGATTTTACTGAAAAATGAACTGCACATTCAGAGCATATCCCTAAAAAGTATCTAGCACACCATTAGACTTCACACAACAAGTAAAAAATCCCACTCGTTATATAGCTATCACTATATAATATAGCAAAGTTAGGGTAGGGCATTAGAGGAGTGTGTATCTATGCAAGATAAACACAAACACTACAAGTTAATCCGGCTCCACATCCAAAAGAAAGAATGAAAGAAAGCGAGACGGAAAGAAATGTACCCCTTGGTACGACTAAAGTGAGATGTGCATTTCCTCCACTCGCTCGGCCCTCTTCAACTTTTCTACTTACACGAAGCGAAAAATTCTGCGGTTATTAGCACAAGTTTAACATTTCCCTAGAAAGTAAACAAACACTTTAGTTAGTGACTCTTTCCTCTCATGGCACTAAATGATTTCTTTTTTGGCAAACAAAGTGATCCGATGGGTAACATAATTTAAACGCTCCATTAGATGTAGCTCTAGAGCAAATCTTTTCAAAGAAACTAAAATATAGAGCATTATATTAAGCATTTAGCTTTAGCTATATGCTGACATGCATTAGCATCTTGTATCACACACATTAAATATTCAGCTCACTGGTGTCAACGCACCTTTTTAGTATTTATTAGTATTTTTGGCCTACATAATAACTCAGGCACAGGTACCATTATAATCACTGTCAACATACTTTAAAAAAGCCTACTAATAGCAAATTAGGCAATATTAGAATATATTATTGCAAAGTACATTACAGTTGGGATTTTAAGAATCCCATACAAACCAAATTTCTAATCGAGAATCTACAGCATCTACACAACAACTGGCGTTGAGAGAGAATTCAAGCAGAGTAATTTAAAGAGCATGCCAGGAGAGAGAAAATAGAAAATAAGAAACAGTGAGCAGAAGTACTAACAGAATGAACTGAACATCATCCATTTTACTTGAGTCCGTGGCACGAATCTCATCTTACAGGTGTGAAGACACCACGAGAAACATCTTACTCATTCCATTCAATAGACACAAAGCCATAGCTTTGCTCGACCTCCTCTTTAGTCCAGAATGTACATCCACCTCTCTTTCTCCACCTTGTTCTTACTTCCAACTTATAAATTACTTTCTCTTCCCATTTACTGCTATGTTTTAATGACATAACTATACTAAATATCGTATGTGGATTGTAGTAGGTACTATATACCATTATAGTATCTGTTCTCTATGTATACAGCCAG
>JAAAYG020061353.1:0-41583 GCA_009936455.2 Tomocerus minor
TTGAAATTGCAATGTAAATATCAAAATTTAAAGTTCCCAGTCTATGGAAAGTCAGCAGGTGCCATGGCCTTCTTAAGTAAGAGTTCTCGGAGTCGGACATGCGGTCATCAATGTCAGTATTCGTCAGTTTACAATTCCGCTGTAGTAATAGAGTAGCAGCAGTTTAAATGGGTTGGTAATTGGTGAAATGAAATGGTGAAAACGGTGAGTGAGGTAGGTGCGGTCTAATTAAGCTGCTACAATTACAATGATTTATTTTTAGTGGTATCTCGAATCAACAGTGCTAAGTACTAATGGAAACGTTCCTTTTCTCTGCTCTGTCTGTCCCTTTTGCTTTGTAACCTGCAACATACTAATACTGCACACATTTGACCAAACATTTCCCCCCCCCCAAGCAGTTGAGTCGACAAAATATTTAAATATTTGATAATATAATTGTTTTTACTTCTGAATGTGTTCTTGGAATTCAATAGTACAACTCCCACCACCCCACCACCGCTCCCCGGCTGTGATACTCTGTATACTTTATTAATGCTACAGTTTATAAAATAAACAATTTTTAATTGCTTATTTTGTGAACGAATTTTATAGGTACTGTATATTGTTATATGTAACTAATAGCGTCCCATATTTCTAAATACTACTCTGGTCCAAGTTTAATAGTGCTATTAAATGAAGAGTTTACAACTAACTGCTTAGCTGAAAGTTTAATGAGTGGGAAGGAATATCGTATGATGAAAATATTGATGGCTTGGCTACAGATGACAGATATTATGAGCTGAACGAGGAATACCTACCGAAAAAATTTGAAGCAACTTAGTTAATTTAATATATTATTCTCTTTAATCATTTGATCATATGAGTGTGTAGTATTATATAAAATCATACGATTCGTAAAGAAGCTTTATGATTCATAAGACTATTAATTATTATTGTGCAGATCCCATGGGCATCCTTTTCAAAGCACATTGGTAGGTTTCGTTGTATTCTAACTATTATTTTGCTTATTGCATTGCGCATTGGGATGTTGTCTCCTAGTTTCTTCATTCATTTTCGTGCAAAAGAAAGCTATTATCCAAATCACAGTAACATCCATTCATATCTATTCAATAATCGGAGACAGTAAATAGAGGAGAGATTTATATGGAAAGAAAATACGTAAAGAAAATGATAAATAATGTATTTGAAGGGAAAGATTCTGAAAACAGGTCGGCGACACAAGCTATTACGTCACAACAATTAAATATGATATCGTATTACTTCTAATCCCATATTTAAGTAAAAAACGAAGGAATAATATGATTGTTTTTCATTTTATCAACTCAATTCAACATCATCGTAGATTTGATTTACATAATATTATAATTTATTTTTTATTAATCAATGAATGTGGAAATAAATTAAGATGGATGATGTAACGTATTTACGCATAATAAAAATATAAGCCTATATAGCTACTAGGACGTTAATACCTCGTATATATATGTCATAAAGAATGCAGAAATAAATGCATAGAATACTATTGAATCTAGACAATAAATAAGAAAATGCAGGAAAACTGAGAGCTTGATATTAATCAATAAAATTCCCATTTATTCATTATTGACGAAGTCATTTTCAAACGCTACTGTTTTGTTTGTCTGTAAACAAATTAATTGGTAGTATCACTTACATCAAAAGTATATCATTTAATAAAGACACATCCTCGCAATTTCAATCAGAAAGAGTTAAATATATATAGTGTGTAACGTTTGATGTGCGGTAATAACCAAAAATGGATATGTCGATTTTGCAGAATAAATATGCAGAGGTGGGTATAAATAATCAGATGGTTACTTTTCAGAAGAGCCAATTAATTCCGTGGGGAGGGAACGAGAAAATCAGCTACCTATCAATCAAAAATATTTTGCGAATAATTTCATTGTCCTATCCTTCAGCTATCGTACAGCACAATAGTTTTCCAAACTTCTAGTCACTGATTTACTAACATATTTTCTCTATCGCGAACTCTTAGAATGTTAGACACAGTATTAATTCGAATAAGTATCAGTGTTAAAATCGGATCCTATTTGGGGATTTTGCCATTCGTTTGGAACAAAAAATTAGAAAAAGCTACAAGCAAATGGAATTATGTGCTAACTCGTTTTTATATGTCTCTAAACTTCGTTTATTTTTTCATCATGGCCCAAGCTATTTTTAAAACTATTAATAGTCCTGTATTGAACTTTGCAAATGCCATGATTTTTTCTTTCATCTTCACAGTTGTATGTCTCTATTTTTTAATTCAATTTGGATGTTTTAAAAAAGGAGATATTATGGTGTGGTGCTTCGAGCAATATTTGATTTTAGATAGCAAATGTTCCATACGTTCCGTAAGTCCACAAAATCATGTTTCGTATAACTACACTCAGTAGTAAAAAAATTCTTAACATAATTACATAGGTCTAAAAATTGAATAATCTCATTATAATTGAATTTCAAATAAATAAGGCCTTACGAAATAATTTAAAGATTCCATACATTCATTCAGGGAATATTCACAAACTTTATTAATAATATTAAAAAAAATTATGGCACATTTTTATGTATTTAAGTACACTATAATTATTGATATCTAGAGCTGTACAAAAGTTTAAAATTAGTTAATTTTTAACCTCGATCATTCGATCTCAATATATTAAAAATTAAATAAAGATTATAAACTTTTAGAAGGAAATGAAAGACGAAAGGAAAACATCTAAACATCTTAAGAAGTTGATAACTTTTCTGACGGTGATGCAAATATTTATACCGTCAGCTAATATTGTTGGCTATTTCAAGAATCCAAACAGTCCTCAAAACTTGTACTCATTACTTCCTAAAGTCTATCTCGAGATGATTGGTCTTCCTTTGACTTGCATTTTAGATGTTCTAATTAAATTATCCCTTGTAACCACAGTAATATTTTTTATAATTTACATGATCATTTATATGACCACAATAGGATACTGGATGAAAGCCTTCAGGTAAAATTAACGATTATTTAAATTAATAATTATGTATGTTAATTTATGAAAAGATTTATTTTACAGTCACTCCAAATGTATGACATTGACTCAACACCTAAAAGAATATTCAATTCTTCAACTGCTCAATATTTATTTCAACCACTCAATTTTCTCAATTATGTTGCCAACTTTAACGCTAGTGTTCGCCTTCTTCAACGTATTAGGCTCGTTTGCGGCATTAAGATTCCGTTCTAAAGTTGCATTGACGCTTTATTTCAATTTTGGGCGCATTGCAGTAATTACATTTATTTTCATCATCATGATTTTGTTAAATGCAGCTGCAGTTCATCATAAATCATGCATTTATTTGGACAAAATACAACACATGCAATCAAATTCCGCATCGCGGAAAAAAATTAAGAGTTTGAAAGTGTTTGGACTCAGAATGGGTTTATTGAGAAGCATCAGATATTTTTCGGTTTTCATGTATATCAATTTCGTTATAAATCTACTCATCTCTGCTCTAGTTGCATTTCCAGCCTAATCTATTAAAAATGCTATTTGTGTACAATATAATTCAGGAATTATCAAATTTCTGCAGCCATTTACTAACTTTTAAATCGTAACATACAAGTTGGACTATAATTATATATATATGTAGGTATGCAATTATATATATACATTTATAATTGTTTTGGAACTTCTAAAGTAGTATACCGAAGTATTAATAATGACATGCTGACAGCAATTAAAGTCATACTAGGAGTGCATTTCGTTTGCGTGTTTGAACCGTCACGGAGATTTACTCTCACAAATTCCCGATGGTTAGATTGATGTTGGGAAATTGTATCAGTTTCTCCGTAAGCCATTATTAGATACAATTCTTCATTCTGCATACAAGGAACAAAAAATTAATCGTTAAAAATGCGCAAATAAAAATCTATTCTTTTAACATGGAATGTATAAACAAACAAAAGTTGGCTTTTGTTAACTTTTTCACTGATTACCACAAATAAAATTCAATCACTGTAATATTATATCTATTCAATTTCATTGTGCTGAAGGAAACGGTAAAAATCTTTGACATCTTCAAATTAATAGAATAAATAGAGAGAGACACGGAAAATCTTATTTAAAATCTAATTTAAAGAGAAAAATCTCATATTTATGTATATATATACCTATCTATATTTGTGTCCGATCAATGAATATCAAATATACCTTTATTTCAAAATCTTGGTCGGTGTTGCTATCTGAAGTTTTAAAGTATCGCATGTAAGATATAGTTGTGACATTTTCTTCGGCACTTTGACCTGCACCGAGTAAAAGCCAATCAGATACCGGAAGATTATCAGCAGTTGGTGGACCATTGCCTGTTGCATGCATATCCTTGATAGTTAACATACATTTATTATTATTATATGTTTCATAAATATCCCTGAAAATATATTTGGGAGCAAAAAAGGACAAATTATAATTTAAAAATGGGACAATGATTTTTAATTATGAAACTTACAGTGTAGTACGCGGTATTATTATTGTCATATACACCTCCGATGACAATATCTGCGCCTGTCATACCAGGATTTGGTCCAACACCAACCCCAATCCATCCCAAAGTCTTTACTCGTAATGTAAAAACCATCATTCCTTCACTGTTGAACGCTTCGGTTTTTAAATTATAGTCTCCGTCACCAAATGAATGTTCTTTCGTCACCACGACCGCTGAAATTAAAAATTTCGTAGAATAAACTTTGTTAAGACATGAAATAAATACATTTTCACCAACCACCCTGGCCAGGAGTTGTTATTATTGGGCTGATAGTAGAACTAGTCAAAATAGTTGGAGTCGGTCTTGTCGTAGTTGGAGTCGGTCTTGTCGTAGTTACAATGTTGTCTTGAAAAAGGTTGACTTTTACAAACCCTCGCTTTCCTTCATGATATGCAATTGTGTCATTCAATCCATACACCCAAATTAAATACAAATCTTCATCCTGCAAAGTCAAAAAAAATATTGCTATTAAATAACGACATAGTTTACAATTTGCAGGTAGTAGATTACTACATCTGTCTGATTTGAACCATTATTTCCTTATTTGCTGATATTATATACATTATAAATTGCTGTTTGAATGGAAACCTGAGATTTAATTTTTTGAAGCAATTGTGTCGTGACAATTACATTACTTGACTTTCTAATACATGCTTACTTGAATTAAATTTGATCTTAGAAAGAAGCAAATGCCTTTTGAATTTTGAAAAAATTCTTTCTTGAAAAAATTGAGATTTGATTCTTGTAAAATCAAATCTCAATTTTTACAAATAAATAGCATCGGCAATTTTCAAATCTGCGTTTAAAAAAAGTCAAAAATGTTCAATTTACAGGATAAAATCCATAGTTATGAATTTAATATTTTGTTCTGAATAAACGAACAAGGATTTTTACCTGAATTTCAAAATCTTGTCCTAAGTTGACGTCAAGTGTTTTTAAGCGTCTCTCATAAGCAAGACCTGTGTACTCTGCATTTAGAAACGAATCAGTTAAAATCCAATCGGACAATTGTTTTGTGTCAGGAGTTGGAAAACCGTCACTGGTACCATGCATATCCTGATTTTCACAAAATAAAGTAACAATTTATACATTACGGTAAAGTATTGGAATAATAAATACCAATGGCTTAAATTGTTAATTGTCAGAAACAGTAACTACACAGTTTGATTTGTCTCAATGTTAAAATTGATTTAAATGTTAAAAATGATTTAAATGGACATACAAAATGGTACGTAGACCTGTTAGTATCATGTATTCCTCCGATGACTAAATCTGCGCTGCTCATGTTCGGATGGGGACCGACGCCGACTCCTACCCACCCTAAGGTCTGAACTAAAACTATAAATTCAATTGTTCCTTGATCTTGATGAAGAATGGTACCAACATAGTACGAACCATTTTCAAATTCGTGCTCCGTTCTGATGATATCTGATGTTGTTGTTAGTATCCCAGTTAAAATAAATAAGGCACAAATAAAAATTTTGTAACTCATTCTGAAAGCCCCGAATGCCCACTTCTCTGTCTATGAGAAATAACCCAGAATCCAGATTGAGATATTGAGAGTATGAGGAATTATCTCAGAATATGAACAGCTGGAGGTCTGCGTCTGTAGGTCAACTTTATCAGTTTTATCTTGTGCATTGACTAATATCATAAAAGGATTCCTGTATTTCTACGATAAAAAGATAACAATTCAAGATATATATTTAGGTTTTGTGCTTTAACTATAATTATTATTTTCCAATATCTTGGTAACTTAATGGTAGTATTAATTTTACCCGCAGCGTAAAAATATGAACCAGTACGGCAGATATGCATATTTATCTTTGTGGTCAGATATTGAATTCAATCCACTTAAGTTGTCGATAAACAAAATGTGAATTATCCATTTCATTGGGATTGATTTGGGCTTGAATAATGTGTTTAATATTGTACTGCATCCAATAAATTAATTAATTATAGTATATGTACCAATATAATTAGTATTGGTATACTTGTTGAAATATTTGCTGTTATAAATTTGAAAAAAACAATTATAAATAATTGTTCCCTATGTTTAAGTTATTAAACGATAGTGATGTCAAACCAAGATATACAGACGGATAACAGACACATGGATTGAATTTGCGAACAACGCACATTACAACTTAAGATGTCAGCGAGGAAAGCCCAAAATGGCAATTTCACGTCTTAGGGCATTCCAAAATTACTGCATTTAAAAAATTTGGTTTAGCTCTAAAACTGAAGTGACCAAATATTTCGGACACTTTTACGAAAACTTCCAACATGCAATTTTAGTAAATACGATGAAATTTACGTTTTTCTGTAAAATAATTGTTTCTATGACAATAACCTGTTTTTAGAAAATTGAAAAATGTGCCCTATTAACAAAGTTTTTTGAAATTTTTTCGTAGAAGTTCAGACCTAATAGATAAACAGTATGGCTGGTTCAATTTTTAGTTTAGAATTACAATAACATCGTCTACCAGGCCTGTGGCTGCAGTCTACATTAGTATTCCATCTTTAGTGACCTCCTTCGACTCTTTTAATTACCTTAATTAATTTAATTTAATTTAATTTAATTACTTTTACAGGTAAGGCTCATTTAATTTTGAGTTAAGTCGTAAGACGTAAAGTAGTCATTTTTGGGTATACAGCCATTCCCGCCCCACCTTACTAAGCCATTGTAAACACAGGTATATATAGAAAGTACTACCAAAAAATATGGAATCATACGAAACATGTATTAATTAAATCAATACGTCCATGCAAAATGTCCAACATTACAATCTATATATATCTCAGTCATGTCATGTATGATGTCATTTGTGTCAAAGATTTAATAAAGCTTATAAGCGCTACTATTAACTTCCGGTACAATGTATTATTAGCTCAGTAATTATCATGTATCATATATACACCATGACAGTGGTAATGGCGTCAGTTCGAGCCAGCACGAGGCGGAGGCCCTGCCTGTGAAGTGAAATATACTCTTATACTGTTTGTATTGCAGTATATAGTATTTAGATATACCATAGAAGTTTAACTTGATGCAGTTTAACTTCATAAGTGCCACGACCTTTTATGTCAATGAAAATAAACATCTGGATGACACTAAAAACGATTCACATTTATCGACTATATAGCTGCTTGAGAAGTAAATAGTATGGAATTAGTATTTTTGATTAAATAATTACTTTTTCCAAGAAGTCCATTATGCTCGTAGATATTATGAATTAAAACTATTATAGTGTTCGAAGTATCCGTACCTAATCTTTACAAGCCTCGCGTCTCAACACCATATAAGGTTATTTACTGACATACAAGTTCAAAACTAGTTTTTATTCATACCTGAATTGATTTTATGAACTTGGATAGGTACCTGAAAAAAATAGTTCAAGATGTTAAATGAAGTTCAAAGTCGATTACGTATTATGGTTAACATAGGATCATTCTTAGGAATCCTTCCATTCATTTGGACAGACAAAATGGAAGTGGCTCAAAGTAAACGAAATTATGTGATGTGTCGGTTATACGCATGTTTGAATTTAATTTACGGCTGTCTTCTGATTAATGGAATTTTCAAAATTCTTCAGAAAAGTTCAATAAACTTCGCAGATGTCATGATAACAACGTTTTTCTTTCTTGTGGTCTTGCTCTATTTTGTAATCCAGCTTGGATGCTACAAAAAGAAGAATCTTATGGTGTGGTGTTTCCAACAATATTTCGTTTTAGACAGGAAATATTCCCAGGTGATAAATCATGTTATCTGTCGATCATTAATCCTTCAGTAATTATTCGAATTTATTGAACGAAATTGCGTTATTTGATATCTTAAAGTTAATTATACTTATAAGGATTTTCACAGGCCTCAGAGATAAAATTCAGAGTTCAAAATTAAAATGAATTGTCCATTCGTATATATTTTTATAAGTAGGAAAGTAAAATACCATAACCAACTTCAGAAAGTAAATTATTTTAGACGCCATGGAATGAATTTTTCTAACACCTAACTAATAAATACACAGATAGACTCATTTGATAGCTTATAATATAAATTTAAAAACCATTTAATTTCCAACATAAAAACAAATTTTTGATGTAAATTGCAGATCAGGGAAATTAAAGATGAACAGGAAACATCGAAACTTTTGAAAAAATTGACAACTTTTCTGACGCTAATACAAACAGTTATACCTTTATTTAATTTGATTGGGAGTATCAAGAAACCAAAAAGTCCTCAAAATTTGTATGCCCTAATTCCTGAAGCATACAGAGATGCGCTTGGTGTACCTGTGATTGGCTTTCTGGACTATTTGGTAAAAATGTCCCTTGTTACTTCAATGATGTTCTTCATGATTTATGTCATCATCTACATGAAAACTGTGTCTTATTGGACCAAATCTTTTAAGTAACTATTTCTAATTATATTTCTAGCTTAATTGTTTTAGAAACAAGAACTAATTTGGAACTATTTTTATAGAGACTTGAAATGTATGTCCATGTCGGAACATCTACAGGAGTATCCAGTTCTTCAGCTACTTAATATTTACTTCAATCACTCAGTCCTTTCAATCATGCTACCTGTATTTACCATCATGTTCGCCATTATGAATATATTAGGAATGTTTGCTGCTTTGCGATATCGATCTAAAGTAGAGTTCGTTCTTTATTTTATGTTTGTACGCATCGGTGTATTAACATTCATATTCATCATAATTGTTTTGACATTTGCTGCAAATGTTTATGAAAACTCGTCCTTATACTTGAATAAGCTTCAACACGCTGAGACAACTTCAAGGTCACGCAAAAAGATTAGGAGTCTCAGAATATTTGGTTTGAGATTGGGTTTGCTGAGAAGTATTAGGTACTTCTCCGTTTTTATGTACATTAATTTCATTATAAATATACTTATATCTGTTTTGGTTGCAGTTCCGCATTAAATCAATTGTATTTAAATTACTGCGTATATAAATGGCGATAGCATTTTTATTTAATAATATTCGTAGCAAAAGCTTATAATATTTTATATGTCAAATATAAACCTCAATAATTAAAAAAATAACACACTTGGCCCAATTAATTTATACGCCATAAGCTCCAAAACGTTGGAATTAATTTTAAATGAAATAATATTATGATTGTACAAAATATCATTAATAAGAGATATAATACTGTACTTTGTAAGGTATTAATATTTAGCTCTTTATTTGTAAAGTTACAGTATGTTTTTACCCAACTACATCATTTGAGAGTCTTCACGTGGTGACAACCTGTTTAATTTAATTAATACAAATAATGTTTTAACGACTAAAAATAATAAAAACTCTTAATAGGTAATGTAATTACTTGAGCCAGAATTCATATTTTCCTGTTGAATTGAAAGTCAACATATTTTAAGTAGTAAGCGCAGACAAGTAAATCATAATATACGTGCATATCAGCATAAAAGATTTTTACAACTTAATAGACAGCATAAATGTAAGGTCCTCAAGTAGGTACCTACATAATATTTACATTGTGATTGCGGAAGTATTTTTTATTGTTTTTTATGAGTTATGCAGTTCTTAGATATCCCCACCGTTAGGGTAAATGAACTAGAAAAGGCAAGTGAAAAAATTTAGACATTTTGAATATTCTATGTTAGAGAAAATTCATTTCTGGTTGCTACTGTTGTGATAAGTGCAAAAAATATATTGAAGCACATTCCAGAATAAAGTATCTCAAGACCCATGTAAACTAATACCTTTAAAAAATGAGGGCTATTTTTGCATATATTATTCTGATTGCGTTGTCAATTGTATTAGGTTCAAAAAGTCCATTGGTAGAATTCTACTTCAAGAGACAAAATAACTTAGCTGGTCCGAGTTATTACGATGAAAATTCAATGGAAGGTTTGAGAAAAATATATATTATAGAGCCTCTGATCAACAACATTCATTTTAATCAATTTCGTTAATTTTTGAATAACCTCTTACATTATAACAAATAGGTGGTACAATTTAAATTAAAAGCTGTATAAAAATATTAAATAAAGGCATCCGTTATAATGAATGAAATTACTACAAAATATCAAAATGAGACATTTTAATCCGGTGATATAAGTTCAATAATTTTGGCAATAAATAATCCTAAACTATTGAATTTTCACCCAGTGTCGTTATAAATGAAGCAATTAAACCGTCTAGAATAATTTTTTTTAGTATTAGGTAGCTAATTTATTTAATTTCTATAATTAGATGAGCGAATACAACCTCCAATTTACAAAGGGCCAGGAAGGGCAAGGGCGACAAATAAAGCAAAGGCGAAATATTTTGCTAAGACTAAAAGGCCGGTGAAACCTTTGAGCTGGGATTCATACATACAACATCCAGGAAAACAATCTCAAGTATTGTCTGTTGGAGGTTCCTATTCTAATTTAAATCCTTATAATTACAGTAATTCATCATCTTAAATTGAAACTAAATCTTAATGAGTATAATTTTTACAATTTATAGAGCGCCGAGGTGTGATGGATAATCATTTTGGGAAAGTCTCCAAATATAATTATGGAAAGAATGTGAGCTGAAATCACTCTTTGAGAGATTTATCTCCCATGATGAACATTGGATATCTGCAAAATGAAGGATAAAGCAATTCTCTTTTGGTTTATGCTGTGAGCAACATAAAGTTTTGCTGCAGTTTGTGAAAAGGTTGTTAACGTATGTGTATGTGTAATGTATATTTTTAACTTAATTAATTAATAAACCGTATTAAACGAATAAAACCAAGAAGGAACTTGAGCAGCTTTTAGTTTTTCTCTGTAGTAGGACATGGAGGGCATATTCACCAAGTCGGATTAAATGATCTATTTGAGAGCATTTTTCGGTTTTGACTAGTCTTGCGATAGTCGAAATCGAAACATAAGTGTAGTTACAGTTAAAGCTAAATAACGTTATACTCATATAGTTAATTAACATCGAACCGCATTTGAACTGTAATTTTACCAAGAAAGTATAAGTAAAATTAGCATGAGAAAATAGTCATATGACAATACTATTAATTTAGCTCATCAATAGGTACCTATAAACTTTCTATTATTTCAAGTATAGGGAATGATATCCAGTAATACTTATGTGTACATTTTTGGCATAAATTTATTTTTACTTTATTGTTTATTACTATTGTTCGGGCCTTTCATAGTCTCGTCTTCATAATGTTATAATCACAAAACACACCCAGAGAACTGACAATAGGCTTAATTGGATTTAAAAGTATTTATTATTTTGGTCTTGTTCGCAATAAATAAGTAAAGTGTCTCTTTTTATACTTCATTGCACTTTGCTCATGAAGGTCTAAACCTTAAACTAGAAGTCGCTATTGACAATACATCGGATTTATATGTATACGTCGATAATAAAAGTTGCTTCTTTAAAGCCAAATTTTTTCTTTAAATTCTGCATTGATAGTTAATAAAAATCATGACATTAATGTCTCTGCAGACTCCAGAAAACTCTCACTGTTGTTTTGCTGCCACAGACAGACAGACATTTTTATTGTACGCAACAATGACATTCACAACATAACATGAAAATTGAAATTCTTACTTTTTCAGCAAACCTCAATCTCTTTCATGAATGTCTTAGGTAGAAATGCATTTACATTAAATACTAGCCATATTTGCCATACTGGCCATATATTTATACATGACCTGTCTGACAGTGAGGTTTAGGGCACCAAATACAAACTAACCAAGCCACTGTGCTAACTTTTGTTTACTATGCTTTATTCCTACAGTTTGATTTACACATATTTATTAATGTGAGATGGTTCACCATAAATAAGTAAATTATCTCGTTGTATATGTACACAAAAAAGGTTGATAACTAAATTCGTTTATAGTAAAATCACGAATCACGCCATGCATGCGTATATATAAAGTTTCTTTGTTCTTTAACGCCTACCCAGTTATAATTTGACAGATGATAATATCATACATGTACATTAAAAGATAACTAATATTTTGGCAATTAAGATTTATATTTTGTGTATAGGCCTTACAACAGATTAGTCTAAAATGTCAAATTATCCTGTAAATTTTTGCGGAAGCTTCCATAAAACTATGTCGTAGGTATCCTTTTTATTATAATCATTAAATATTATTATTATGTAAAGAAGGTTTTTTAAGTCCAAAGACCTACACGGAATGACCCACTGCAAAAAAGACCTACAAAATAACACCTGCGCACAATAAGACCTACACACAATTATAATCTATACTCATAAAACATGTTGTCTAATTATAATCAGTGATAGATTTTATATGCATATTTTTCGAAGGGAGAATAGATCATGTCGAATGGCAATTGTAATTACAATTTACAAAATACTGAAAAATGGGTTTCAAAAGTATACATCCACCCCAAAAAATTATATTTGTTTCCCCTGAATGCCCTGAGGAAAATGAAGACTTAGACGAAAATGGGTCTTACCATCTTAAGTCAATTAGAATATGTAGGGGGCATTATAATTTAAGTTTTAACCCCCCCCCCCCCCGCTTTGGAGAAATTTATTCTCTCACACCCACTTAGTGGCATACTTCTTTACAAGGTGGTTTGCAATGGAGCTAGTTAAGTGCAAATTCTACGCTATCTACCAGTAGTAGCAATAGGATATCAAAATTGCATGACAAGAAAGGTGCACATATCACTCTAAGGACGGACACTCAGCATACATGACAGGGTTCATCATAAAGGATCTTTAACTCTTGATAAATATGATATTGCATATACAGAGTTGATTACTTATGTATTTCTACGGAGATACAATCACATTTCCTGCTCGTAATTTTATTCTAATACATTTTGGTATCAATGTAATACGCTGGTTGACTATTTGAACAAAGCTCACAAAGTCAGCTAAATATATAGACATTGTCTATCTTAAAAATGCGCAGTAAGTGGAATACCACAAATCAGGTCACACAATATCATTACAAAGTGTGTATTCAAAAACAAGCAAAAAATGGCAGGAACAGAAGCTGCTTTTAAATGTTTCGACCAATATTTCTACATTTACTCGACCTTACTAAAAGTTGCTCCTTATACATGGGACAAGAAATCCCGAAAGTTCAGGGTGATCACAAACCCGCTCAACATATTTCATTTGTACAATGTGATAGGTTTCGGAGTCCTTATCACTACATACGGCACTTTTCGATTGCTCCAAGAAATTTTCATGCGTGACCCAAAATTCAAATCCCATCAAATAATAATGTACATTTTCTATATTCTCACTCTTTTCATCTCGGCTCTGATAAATACTGTATTTGTGTTCCACGGAAAACCTATAGCAGTAATGGTCAACCTTGCATTCGAATTCGATCTGAATATGCAAAGTAACAATTTTAATAACTTTTTCAAAAATAAGGATAAACCTATTGTTACCCTACAATACATATTTTGATTAACTTGCTTAAATAAAGAAAAATTTTAAAATTATAAAAAACATTTGGTGTTATAATTATTGATGGTTGAAACTTTATAAAACATTTTCCAATTCAGATTACCAATATTTGGGTTAATAAGAATTATTGAGCTGATTGATATCATGCATAAGCAGTACTATATATTTTTTGTTTCAGAGAAGTTATGTCCTCCTGCGAAAGGGACAAGGGTTGCGGCAAAGCGTTACGAAAAAATTCTGCAGAAAATGTTGCCATCAACAATTTTGACGTCATTCTTCGCAGCTTCTGTGTCCTTACTGGCGCCAATGGATCCTCTGCAAAGGTTTATGATCGACTACATCCCAGAAATATACGAAGAATACAAACTGCCACTGCGGATTTGCTCTTTCGTACTAATATTTGGAACGGCAGGGTATGTCTGGAGCCCAATCGTCTTGTTTACGATAGCAGGAATAATTTACATGAACGCAACTGGCTTCTGGCTATCCATCATCAAAGGGGAGAATGAAGATGCAGATGTCCGAAGAGCAGTCGAAATATTGCAGCAGGACAAAGAGTTGTCAATGAATCTGTACCAATGCTTGGTGATCCTGACGAAAGACGGAAGTCAGTACTACACGTACCTCGCCCTGCCCGCCATTCTAGGAGTTGCTGCTGTGGTAATGATTTTGTGCAATTTTGCCACGATCACCATGTACGACTCCATTCCAATGCCTGGTTTCCTGTTTATGCCACTTGTTGGCATCATCTGCTACGCTGGATTTGGATTTGGCATACCACAAGGTGGCAGAGTCTATGAAGAATCATTCGCCTGCATTCATGCGTATCTCAATTCGCCCAACAAATATATTCGAAAGCGAGCTGCTGCTTTACTGCCAGTGGCCATAACTGTTGGTCCATTCTTCCCACTCCGTCATACAGTCACAGTCAGCTATTTTGCTTTCATTACCGACTTTTCCATCGATTTGATTATGTCTATGTCCTAGATATAATATAGGATATACCTCTATAAGATATGATCGAAAGTATATTTTATTATATTGATTTTGAGCATGACGTACGGAATTCGGAACACTACTGGGCTATTTCAATGTATAAGAAAGGTAAAGTCTTAGAATAATTTTTAATACTTTACCTTTGTTACAAAACAGCCTAGCAATATGCAATACCACTATCTTTCACGCGGAAAATCCATTTCGCTTGCCACGGCCACGACAGCTCCAAAACCTTAGCTATTTAAACAATGATAACTTATTGATCCAGAGTATATAATACGATTATCTATATTGATTTTCTATGTATATAGATATCATTATAATTAAGCGTAAATTGGATTACAAATAAGAAATAAAAAGTTTTTCACTTTGCAGAACAGTATTAATGTGCACCACCAATTATAATCTTGTGTAAAAAATATCTGGAGTAGAAATATATAAGGACTCAAATATTTTCTTTGAGCCTGCCACAAATCCTACATTTATTAATCATAAATTTTCTTTCTATCAAATAGATAATTACCCCCCTAATTATTCAGTTTCTCGATCCACTTTTTATCTACTCTATAAATAAAACACACATTGCATGCCATTTAAGTATATGTTGTATTAGTGCCAATGATGGAAATATAGAAAGAAAATAAAGAATATGTCACTTGTAATAAAAGTAAATAGATAATAACTTTGATTTTATACAGATTTCAATTTTATTTTGTATTATCGAACAAAGTATTTATATTTTTTTACCATGTGATCTACCATTTATAGAGCCACTGATCAACAACATCCATTTTAATCTATTTCGTTAATTTTTGAATAACCTCTTAAGTTATAATAAAAGTAGATGGTACTATTTAAATTACAGGCTTCATAAAATTATTAAATAAAGGCATCAATTACAATGAAACTTAAAAATTCTAACACAAAATATCAAAATGCGACAATTTAGTCCGATGATATAAGTCCAATGATTTTGGCAATAAGTAATCCCAAACTATTGCATTTCCATTCCTAGTTTCATTATAAATGAAGCAATTAAAACGTCCAGAATAACATTATTTTTATAGTATTAGCTAATTTATTTAATTTCTATAATTAGATGAGCGAATACAACCTCCAATTTACAAAGGACTAGGAAGGGAAAGAACAACAAATAAAGGCAGGGTGAAATATTTTGCTAAGACCACTAAAAGGCCAGTGAAACCCTTGGACTGGGATCCATACATACAACATCAAGGAAAACCATCTCAATCATTGCCTGTTGGAGGTTGCTATTCTGCTTTAATTCCTTATAATTACAATAATTCATCATTTTCTATAGAAACTAAATCTTAATGAGCATAATTTTTACAATTTATAGAGCGCCGAGGTTTGATGGATAATCTTTTTGGGAAAGTTTCCAAATATAATTTTGGCAAGAATGTGAGCTGAAATCACTCTTTTAGAGATTTAAATCTTCCATGATGAACATTAGATATCTGCAAAATGAAGGATAAAGCAATTCTTTTTTGGTCTATTGTGACCAACCTAAACCTAATGCTAAAGTTTGTGAAAAGGTTGTCAACACATGTGTATTTTTAACTTAATGAATTAATAAATAATGCAATGTAACGGGGTTTTCCGTATTTCCGAATCGTATTCCTTTTTAGTACTGGTTCAAAAAATTATGTCTTATCATGGATTATAATACTCAATAAGAGGATACTTGTAATGTACAATATTGTAATTGACAAAATCGTAATTGTAAATAGTACATATTCACAAAGTCCGCTTAAATGATCTATTTGAGAGAATTTTTCGGTTTTGACAGGTCCCGGGCTAGTCGAAACTCAAACATAATATAGTAGTTACAGTTAAAGCTAATAAATAACCCTATATTCATATAGTGAAATAACATCTAACCGCATTTGAACTGTAATTTTACCAAGCAAGTATAAGTAAAATGAGCATGAGGAAATTGTTATAGGGCGAGACTATTTAATTTAGTTCCTCAATAGGTATAAGCTTTCTATTACTTCAAATTCATTAACTTCTGCTAATAAATAATTCTGACTTCTAATAGTTATGTCCAAACCAAACATTTAAGCAATTTCATAGGGAATACTATCCAGTAATACTTAGTGCACATTTTAGGCATAAATATATTTTTACTTTATTATTGATACTGATTGGTAATTACTATGACAAATGTTTATATGATTTTCTCTGGGATAAATTTTCTTATCATTTTCACTTGTTGTCAAGCATCTCTTAGTCAATAGTACAGACATCAAGTCACTGTCCAATTAAATACTTAAGTTCATAATAAAATATACTGAACGCTATATAATTTAAAATGACAGGAAAATTTACCCTGTTGCAAATCATATAAAAATTTGTCGTAGTAAATACCAATCAGAGGAGTGTATTTAAAATAAATTGAGCCAATAAACGAAAGGCAAATAAGCAGGTTCGTGAAGACAGGTGCGTCAATTGGTGAAATCAACAGTAACATGAAAATTGAAATTCTTACTTTTTTTTAGCAAATCTCTGTCTTCCTATGGTCTTTCTATATAAAATATTTTAGTTAGAAATGCATTTACAGTAAATCTAACTATATTTGCCATACTGGCCATATTTATAGATTACCTGTCAGACATTGACGTTAGGGCACCGAATACAAAAATAACCAAACCACTGTGCTAACTTTTGTTTGCTATGCTTTATTACTACAGTTTGATTTACACATATTTATTAATATGGTTCACAATAAATAAGTAAATATCTCGTTGTATACGTACACAAAAAAGGTTGCTAACTAATGTCGTTCATAGTAAATTCACGAATCACGCCATATGTATATATATAAAGTTTCTTTGGTCTTTAGCGCCTACCCGGTTATAATTTGACAGATGATAACATCATACATGTACATTAAAAGATAACTAATATTTGACAATTAAGATATATATTTTGTATATGGCAGATTTTATTTGATATAGGTAAGTGGTTTTCCTAATGACCTCAAAAATACATTTCAAATGTGTTTTACTTTGCGTACAGGTATTATAAGAATATTTACTTTGCTGAAAAAAATAATTTCAGTACATGTCAACGGCAAATTGAAAATAACCGTAAAATCGGAAAGCGCTGTATCTTTTACACTATTTAACCGATTTAGATGAAACTTTCTGGGAATCTCAAAAAGTAGTGATCTCGAGTTGTTTTTTAAACTTTACAAATAACTTAATTTTTCGATTTTTTAAAAAAAAAATTGAAATTTTGATATACTAGCGATTTAAAAAAAAAGTTGTAAGGAATTCTGTTGGACTCAAATTAAAACCCTTCTTAAATAAAGCTAATCAAATAAATCAAATAATTTATTCTTGGTCCCCTCTGGGGAGCATCAATGGTCAAAATAAATTTTTCATGGAAAATCTTTCGTGTGAAACATCCTTCCAGAGATAAAAACATGTTCAATGACAAGAAATAATTTATTTTGTAGTTGAGTGACATTTTGAACATTATTAAGATTCTTATTACTATGTACATATGTACAGGGTCGTCCAGAAGGAACTCACTAGAAACTTCTTCTCACTTTCTCTATTAAGAACTCAAAAAGTAGCAATGCTATTACAATAAGGTACACGTCATGTGAAAGAGCATTGTTTTTTAGTAGAATAGGGTAATATGTACCCTTTGGGGGAATTTATTCTCTCATCCACACTTAATGGCATACTTCTTTACAAGGTAGTGTGCAATGGAGATGGTTCAGTTCAAATTCTACGCTACCTACCAGTAGTAGCATTATGATATCAAAATTGCATGACAAGAAAGGTGCACATATCACTCTAAGGACGGACACTCAGCATACATCACAAGGTTCCTCATAAAGGATCTTTGACTCTTGATAAATATGATAATATATAAACCGAGTTGATTGCTTATGTATTTTTACGGTAAGGAGATACAATCACATTTCTTGCTCATAATATTATTCTAATAGACTTTGGTATCAATTTAATACTCTGGTTGACTATTTGAACGAAGCTCACAAAGTCAGCTAAATATATAGACATTGTCTATTTTAAAAATGCGCAGTAAGTGGAATACCACAAATCAGGTCACAATTTTATTACAAAGTGTGTATTCAAAAACAAGCAAAAAATGGCAGTAACAGAAGCTGCTTTTAAATGTTTCGACCAATATTTCCATATTTACTCGACGGTACTG
Source organism: Tomocerus minor (assembly GCA_009936455.2). Lineage (NCBI taxonomy): Eukaryota > Metazoa > Arthropoda > Collembola > Entomobryomorpha > Tomoceridae > Tomocerus > Tomocerus minor. The sequence goes on from JAAAYG020061353.1 coordinate 19,192, forward strand.
AAAGTTGCTCCTTATACATGGGACAAGAAATCCCGAAAATTCAGGGTGATCGCAAACCCGCTCAACATATTTCATTTGTACAATGTGATAGGTTACGGATCCCTTATCACCACATACGGCACTTTTCGATTGCTGCAAGAAATTTTCATACCTGACCCAAAATTCAAATCACATCAAATAATAATGTACACCTTCTACATTCTCACTCTTTTCATCTCGGTTCTGATAAATAGTGTATTTGTGTTCCACGGAAAACCTATAGCAGTAATGAGCAACCTTGCCTTCGAATTCAATCTGAATATGCAAAGTAACAATTTTAATAACTTTTTCAATAATGATAAACCTATTGTTACCATACAATACATATTTTAATTAAATTGCTTAAATAGAGAAAAATTATAAAAAATATAAAAAAAATTTGGTGTTATAATTATTATGTAGCGGTACGCGGAATTATAAGAACCCCTTGAAGTTCTGTATGTATGTATGTATGTATGTATCTATTTGAGCCCATTTTTTTTTCAAATTTCTAGTCAACTTTTTTGAATTCTGTTTTCAGTATTGAGTCATATGTCCTCTCAATAAGAAAACCAAAAAAACGGACTAAATCGCCGCACTACCTGCACCCCCTACCCCCCCACATTTCTTAAAAATCAAGTTTTTTGAATTCTGTTTTCAGTATTCAGTCATGAGTACTCTCAATAAGAAAACCCCGAAAAATGGACTAAACACCCTGCACCCCCTAACCCGCCCACTTTTTTAAAATTCAACTTTTTTGCTCTATTTTATATAAATAAATTGCCGCTACATTGCTACGCCTGTTTACTATTTTTTGATGGTTGAAGCTATATAAAAAAATTCTAATTCAGATTATCAATATTTGATTTCAAAAGAATAATTGAGCTTATTGATATCGTGCATAAGCAGTACTATATACTTTTTGTTTCAGAGAAGTTATGTCCTCCTGCGAAAGGGACAATGGTTGCGGCAAAGCGTTACGAAAAAATTCTGCAGAAAATGTTGCCAGCAACAATTTTGACGTCATTCTTCGCAGCTTCTGCGTCCTTACTGGCGCCAATAGATCCTCTGCAAAGGTTTATGATCGACTACATCCCAGAAATATACGAAGAATACAAATTGCCACTGCAGATTTTCTCTTTCGTAATAATGTTTGTATCAGCAGGGTATGTATGGAGCCCAGTCATCTTGTATACGATAGCAGGAATGATTTACATGAACGCAACTGTCTTCTGGCTATCCATTATCAAGGGGGACAATGAAGATGCAGGCGTCAGAAGAGCAGTCGAAATATTGCAGCAGGACAAAGAGTTGTCAATGAATCTGTACCAATGCCTGGTGATCCTGACGAAAGACGGAAGTCAGTACTACACGTACCTCGCCCTGCCCGCCTTACTAGGAGTTGCTGCTGTGGTAATGATTTTGTGCAATTTTGCCACGATCACCATGTACGACTCCATTCCAATGCCTGGTTTCCTGGTCATGCCATTTGTTGGCATCATCTGCTACGCTGGATTTGGATTTGGCATACCACAAGGTGGCAGAATCTATGGAGAATCATTCGCCTGCATTCAAGCGTATCTCAAGTCACCCGACAAATATATTCGAAAGCGAGCTGCTGCTTTACGTCCAGTGGCCATAACTGTTGGTCCATTCTTCCCACTCCGTCATACTGTCACAGTCCGCTATTTTGCTTTCATTACCGACTTTTCCATAGATTTGATTATGTCAATGGCATAGATATATACTTATACTATATACATATATATACGACTATAAAGAAGAAGTTAAGTCACATTATTGAATATTGGTTTTCAACGTGACGAGTGGATTCCGCACTGCGGAATTCGGAACATTAACATCACTGCTATTACAATGTATAAAAAGGTAGTCTTAGAATAATAGATCGCAGCCTTTGCAATAACACACTTTCAAGCGGAAAATCCATTTCGCTGGCCACGACACGTGACAGTTCCAAAACCTTGGCTATTAAAACAACGATTACTTATTCATATACAAAATAAACAAATATTATTATCTATATCGATGGTCTATAGAGATATTACAGACTCATCATGGTTAAATTATTTTACAAATAAGAAATAAAATGCTTTTCATCTTTACAGAACAGTATTATTGTGCACCACCAACTATAATCTTGTAGGCATTTTTTGGAGTGACAATACATAAGGACTCAAATATTTTCCTTGAGCCTCCCACAAATCCTACATTCATTAAGGGACTTGGCAAAATACACCACCACCGCTTGCACCGCTTTGGAGACTTTCGGGTAATCTCAAACACGTCCCACATTGGAGCATGTTCATTTTTCTTTAGGTTAGGTTAGTGTTACACCCGAAAGTCTCAAAGCGGTGAAGCGGTGTATTTTGTCAGGACCCTTCATTAATCACAAACTTTAAATAGTATTTTATTTTTCCCTCTTATTCAAAATGAAAGGAAAAGATTTTAAGTAAAATTATAGTACCTATATTATTATATGTATAGTATTAGCTTAGCTAGTTTATCCTTATCCTCCCAAAGTAAGCCTTGATAAAAGAAACACTTGCGAATCCCAGTAAGGATAATTCAAGAAAATATGGCCCGTCCCTATAGTACATAGCAAAACTAAACTGAAAGTATTGAGAATTATCAGAAAAAACAATAAATACTATAAACAAATTTTCGAATATATACTTCAATAAGTAAGGAATATTTTTTAGTTTTTTAACCCCTTTTTATCTACTCTATAAAATACACAATGCATCATATTTAAATATATGTTGTATTAATGTAAATGATAGAATTATAGAAATAAAATAAAGGATATGTCACCTGTAATAAAATAAATAATAAAATTGATTTGATACAGCTTTTAATTTTATTTTACATTATCGAACAAATGATTTTATATTATTTTTATCATGTAATCTAAGTTCCATAACATTCTTAAGACATTCAGATATAGGATTATCCGTCATTTTTGAGTGAAAAACATTATCTTTATTGTAGAGGACATTTCAAATAAAGAAGCTATTAGTGCTTGACACACAATCCACTATTTAATATTTGTGTCTAAATAAATAAGCCTATATAGACATATCAATAAAATTTTTGCATGAATGATACCCAACGTGGCTAAAAATTAGATGCGACTAATACCTCTTATTATAGATAATTTATTTTATACTACCATTAAAAAGCCCTAACGATTGTGCATGCAGTAGAAAACTTTTCACTCCGTCATGCGAGGAACCAATTCTTTCAGAAATGTTTGGCACAGTCTTAATAAGTTTTGGGCTTAGTTTATTTCGCGCCAGACATCCAGTTAGTATATATTTCTCAATGAAGCTGTTGCTGCCAAATAATGAGGACAAGATATCTGGATTATTGGAACTTTTAAAAGACGAGAAAAAAATATTACCTTCCTTTTGCAACCTTTCAAAAAACTCCTCTCGACTTACCAAGCCTATATGATAACCTAGACTTTTTATAATATTCATGAAATCCGTGACATTTATTGAATTTGGCTGAATTAAATTGTACATCTCTGAATTAAAATTATCGTTAAAGAGAACATCCATGGTCAATTCTGCAGCAATATCAGCTGACAAAAGTGACCAGCCGTCATTTGTAAAAAATACTCCCAACTTTACGGCCATAAAGAGTAAGTTTAAAGCAAAATCGGATCCGATACTAAAGTGGCCCGTTTTGCTATTCCCTGCCACATTCGGGTACCTAATAACGATGGAAGGAATACCACGCTCAATAGCTTGACCAATTAACTTCTCGCTCACAAATTTCGTTAAAGAGTAACCCATAGACATTCCTTCCGCATTATTTTCACTACCTGGAAATTCTTCAGAGGCATTGCCATCATCATGCAATTTATTTATTGCCACAATGGACGAAGAGTAGAAAACCCGTTTAGTTTTGATATTTCCTGCAAATCTTAGAACATTGATTGTCCCTAAAACATTTACAGATCGAATATCTGTTCTATTTGAAGACTGATCTAAATAACTTTCCATAAAACTTACTTTGGCAGCCAAATGATACACTGCGTCTATACTCTGCGACAATCGATTGTAATCTTCCAGAGGAATTCCAAAATGCTCTTGAGCAACATCGCCATTTAATACAGAAATACGATCAAAATCCCCCGTCAATTTGTACTTCTTAAGACTGCTCAAGAGCTTTTTACGACATCGTTCTTTATTGGAGCCTCTGACTAGACACACAATACTAATGGTAGGAATTTTTAACAATTGTTCCAACACATGCGCACCTAAGTGTCCTGTACCACCAGTCAGAAAAATATTTCGAACCTGACTTGCTTTTACAAAATTTCCAATTCCTTTAATATCATCTGGTAAAATGGAATCATTCTTTATCAATTCCTTTAGTGCATCATCAGTTAATGCCAGGGATTTCATCTGGCAATCGGTTGCAGCTTGGCTTACAGTTGCTTCGGTTAAATATTCACTTAGTTTACTGATAGTGGAATAATCGGCTAATGTTGCAGCACTTAAAACTAAACCGTCTCCCACTACAAGTTGAAGTTTGTTTTTTAATTCGACAGACATGAGAGAGTCTAATCCCATTTCAGGAAATATCTGGTGCTCATTAAGCTGCTCTCCCTTAGGTAATTTCAATATCTCTTTTAGAAGGTTTACTAATACTCTTTTAATGTACAATTCCCTATCGGTAATCGACAAGGGTTTCATATCTTCCCAAAATGAATCGGATTGCAGACTATTAGGCGTCCTTGCATTATTTTCTTCTGTTTCGACTAGCGTTTCTTCAAAATATGTGCTTAATGTTGTCGACATATATGTTAACTCTTTCAAACTCAATTGTACTACCGCAATTTGGACTAAATTTGGTCTGGACATTACATACTGCAGTGCTGCTATCCCTTGTCTAGCGTTAAAAGGATGGATGCCAGTAAATTTGTAATTCGCGGCTACACCAACCTCTGACCATGCACCCCAGTTTATAGATTGTGCGGGCAACCCAATTGAATGGCGGTAATGAGTAAACGAGTCGAGAAAGCTGTTTGCTGCGCAATGATTACTCTGACCAATTGGTCCAATAACAGCGGCCGTTGAAGAGAATACCACAAAATGGTCCAACTGTTTGTCTTTCGTTAAATTGTGCAAGTTGAGACAACCCTGGATTTTGGCATTGAAAACAGGTTCATACTTTTCCCAAGTTTGATTTACAAATATTGCGTCAGAAAGAACACCTGCGGAATGAATGACCCCTTTTATAGGCGGAAGTTGTAATTGATTGGAAGAAATTGATTTAAATAAATTCTCACATTGTCCGATGTTACCAATGTCAGCAGCAAATGTCAAAATGTGACAACCTTTTTTCCGTAATTTATTTAACTCAATTAGAGTCTCTGAATTCGGAGGTGATCTTCCTACTAGAACCAAACATTCCGCTCCAAAATCAAACATCCATTTAGCTACTACTAAACCAATACCCCCTAATCCCCCTGTAATTAAATATGTAGCATTTTTGTTGAAAAGGTTTTCCTTGGCTTTTAAATCCCCATTTATATTCGAAAGCTCTGGCATGGAGATTACAATTTTTCCTATGTGTTGTGCTTTCACGAAATAATTCAATGCATTTCTAATGTTTTTAATGTCAAATTTAGAATAGGAAACAGGATTAATGTGTTTATTATTAACGATATCCATACTATCTGCTAAAACTGATGGTTCAACCTTTTCTAGATCAACAATTGTGTATTCAACATCGGGTCTCAACTTGTAAACCTCTTCCGGCTGCCAAATATTTACTTTTCCTATTTCTAGAAAACGAGCATTCTTTGCACAATGTTTTAAAGTGGTTTCCTTAAACCCTTCACTGGTCAGAGAATTCAAAACGACATTCACTCCTTTCCCATTTGTAAGTTTGTTAATTTCATTGCCAAAACTCAAGTCTCTAGAATGGAATACATTTTCTAAGCCAAGAGATCTAAGATACATTCTTTTTCTGTGACTTCCTGCAGTTGCTATAATTCTAGCCCCGATATATTGTGCGATTTGAATGGCATAAAGACCAACACCCCCAGATGCAACGTGGATCAAAACTGTTTCATCTTTTTTCATGTCAGCAATAGTTACAAGACAATAATGAGCTGTAAGAAAACAGGACGGGATCGTGGCTGCTTCAAGATAGTTGAAATGACTTGGCTTATGAAATATCACGTCTGTTTCTTTGGTTACAATGTGACTAGCAGCAGTGCCCCTTCCAAACCCAAACACTTCGTCTCCAATTTTGAATTTTGTAACACTAGGACCAATTTTAGAAACAATTCCCGCAAAATCCGAACCAACTTCATCAAATAAACTACGAAAACCATCTGGTTTCATGATTACAAAAATATCTCTAAAATTTAGTGACATAGCCTTTACTACGACTTGCACCTCGTGGGCTCCCAAGGGATCCGTTCTAAGAAATTTAAAACTGACATCTGCAATTCTTTTTGTTTTTGGCACCTGAATTTTATATCCTCCTTTAGGAAGTGTTAAAAGAGACATTTGTTCGCTGAATTTAGAAAACCTTGGCACGAACTTCTTTCCTTTCCTGTAACAGACGAACCTGTCTTCTGAATTAAAAAGTTCATTGAATATTTCTTTTGTGTCACTCTCTGTTTCTATTTCGTCCGGATCTAAATCCACGATATTAATAGATGCTTTGGGAACTTCATTCATCAAACTTTTAACCATTCCCCAAATAACGGCACCTGAAGGAGTTACTTTTTCCTGGTTATTTGTATTCACGGCCCCTCTTGTGACAACCATAACTTTTTCGTACTTGGTAATATTTTCTGTAAAATATTTACAAAAATTAAGTGTTTTCTTAAATAATTCATTATTATTATGGTCGTTTGCGTCAAATGCCATTAAATAAACAGCACCGTAAACATTTTTCTCATCAGTGATTTTTAACATATCCTTTCTAAATTCTGATTCATTTATCATATTAATAAAATGCATTGTTGATCTCTGTGTAATTGAGTCTGACTGCTGAGTGTTTTTCAAGAGCATAACATCTTCAGAAATAATTGACAATTTTTCAGCCATTGATTTATAAAAGGAACCTTCATCGCAGAAGACAAGCCAAGTTTTTTGTGCTTCTTTATTTGCTATGCGAGGGATATCTCTTTTTTCTATAGTAAGAGCTTTAGCTACAAGAACTGAACAGCCGCCATCGTCATTTGATAAAAGTTGTGACAATCCAAAATTATTTTCAGAGAGTACCCGATCCCAAATTTCTTTAGAGACCATTGGATTTGATATCCTTAAATCGTAGTCATTAAATTTCCAATATCCATCTAAAATTCCAAAAATGATGTCAACATATCTCGTTGGTTGTAACATTTCTTGGAGAAGTAACATTCCTCCATCTGTCAACAATTTTCGTATGTTGCTAATTGATAGTCTTAAACTCTCAGTGGCATGGATCACATTAGAAGCTACAACAACATCGTAATAGTGTGGACAGAAACCTTGCTCAGATGGATCTTTCTCAATGTCCAATGCTTTATAGTCAACCGTTTCAAAGGAATGAAGTTCTTTCTTGGCATTTTCGAAGAATTGAGAAGATACATCTGTAAAAGTGTATTGGTATGAAATCCCTTGTTTCTGAAGTTCTTTTAAAATCCCTTTTGATGAAGATGCACTGCCACCACCAATCTCAATGATCCGAATAATAGCCACTTCTTTAGAACTAGTCTTTTTAGCAAGCATATGACTAAGACATTTAGCCATTCGACAATTAGCCAATTGTGTGTCCATGCCCTTTGTATAAATATCCAAAATATTCATATCCGTTCTACCAAAAAGTGCATTGACTGCATCTAATTTCCCTGTCAGCACATTCCAAATGTCGTCAAAGCATTTATCAACAATAGTTGTCTCCGTTACCATTTTTTCCATTAAATATGGCCTCAAATTTTCTATTTTACTTAAAATCTGACTTGAAGACTGAAAATCTTTCTCTACTTTCCAAGAATCTGTGTTTACTGAACGAACAATATTTCCTTCTTCCTTAAAAATATCCACAAATCGATTAAAAAGTTTTCTGTGAGTTAGCGAGACGCAATAATCATTCATAATTATACGGCTGCTGCTCTCTAATCCTTTTTCTAGAGCAATTCCATTTTCTTGAAATAAATTCACTAACTTTAGATATATATACTCGCTCAATATTGAACGTGCGCTTAAATCGCAACATTTCTTATCATCCTCCACCGACTTTTCTAAAATTAGGCTAATTTCATTCAATTCAGGCAAATTTTCAAGATCTACTCGAGACTGAAATGGAGCTAAACGTGGACGCCATATTTCTTGATACATTCCTGGAAGAGTATTCTTCAAGCCTACCATTGCATTTAGGAAAGATCCGATTGTTGTTGGAACTAAACTAACACCAACCATCAAAAACAATAAATCATTTTTTTCGTTATATAATGCTACAGTACCCTTACTACTTTTCGAATCCCATTGCGCATGTGCAAAAAGTTTATCAGAAGACGGAATTCCACAAAAAGAAAAACAACTTTCTATTCCGACAGGCAAAAACAAACAGGAATCATTCGTGCCCATTGTAGATGCAATTGCTTGGAGCATTGCATCCAACACAATTGGATGATACAAATACTCTTCCAAATTTCCAGGCACAGATTTTAACGGAATAGCAACCAAGGACTCATTTTCTGAAGACCAAATGGAGTCGATGCTTTGAAAGGTCTCTCCAAAATGAATACCGCTCTTTAATATTTCTTTATAAAAGTCATGCGAAGATTTTTCTTCCCATTCTGCTCGGAGATTTTCTATATTTTGGCGATTAAATACTATTTCTGTATCTTCCTCTTTATATAACGACAGAGTTGCACTCGAGTGCTTCCTCCATCCATTTAATTTACTAAATATATGGACATTGACTTCCAAAAAGTCCTCTTTACCTTCTGGATGTTTTGCAACGACCTGCATTTCATAATTGAAACTTTCTTCCAACTCAAATGCACAGTCAATAGCGAAATCCTTTACTTGCAAATTAGTCTTGGAATGAGCTCCCACTTGCAATAGATCTTTCCCTGCGGCTAAAATAATTTCCAAAAACCCTGCACCAGGCATAATAACGAGATTGGCAACTTGGTGGTCTTTGATATAAGGAAAATCATTTAGATTTATATAGTTGCTATAAACTGTTTCTCTTTTTGAAACAAGTGAAACTTTTTTCCCAAGCAGGGGATGGATTTGTTTTGTTTCATTTTTTTCTGGAATATTAATCCAATATTTCTGCCTCTGAAAAGGATATGTTGGTAGTTCTAACTTTCTCCTATTTCCTGGTGCGTCAATTACAGACCAGTCAATGTCATTGATATCATTTACATATAACTTTCCTAAACTGCCTAACAAAACTTCCCAGTTATCTTTATTTTGTTGTAGAGTGGGAAGCCAAAGAGTATTTTCAATGGAGCTCACACTTTCCATTCCCAAAGCCAACAAAATGGGACGAGGTCCTACCTCAATAAAAATATTGCAGCCGTTATCAGCAAGTGTTTGAATTCCTTTTTGAAAATTAACGGGATCTCTAGCATGTCGCAGCCAATAGCTTCCATCACGCATTTCATCTAAAGTTAATTCACATCCTGTTGTTCCAGAAACATATCCACAAAGGGGTTTTTTATATTCCATTTGACTTGTAACTTTTTCAAAACTTTCTAATATGCCATCTATATGACGGGAATGAAAAGCGTGGGACGCTGCCAGATTTTTAACGCGAACATTGTTGTTTTTACAGAAAGCATGGAATATTTCTAAGGAGTCTTTGTTTCCAGCTACAACTATTTCTTCGAGAGAATTCACTACTGCTATATCTAACCAGATATTTTTGTTTCCCTTCATGCAAGTAGAAATCAATTCTTCTCCCTTCTCCTTAGAACATGTAACAGCCATCATTCCACCTGACGGTAGCTCTGCTATAAGTTCGCTTCTTTTAATTAGTAAAACCAGTGCGTCTTCAAGACCAATAATTCCGGAAGCCACTGCAGCAGCATATTCCCCGACACTGTGACCCAAAACAAAATCTGCTTTCACTCCTAAACTAAATAATAAACTCAGAAGAGCATATTCCACGCAAAAAATTGCCAGCTGACATGAAACACATTCCTTCAATTGTGAATCATCATTTTCCCATAGAACTTCATTTAAAATTATGCCAGTTTTACTCTTTACTATTGTCCCGCATTTCTCAAAAGCATCTCTAAAGACAGAATTGGTTTTGTACAAGCCGTGAGCCATTCCTAAATACTGCGATCCCTGCCCAGTGAAAAGAAATGCAATTCTTGGTTTACCCGCTAAAACAGGACGGACAAAGCTTTTGGATTTTAGCGCTTCAGATAATTCTGATATATCTTTCCCGGTTACACTCGCTCTATAATTGAAATTCGCCCTTCCGTTATTAGCCGTAAATGTGAAATCTTGAATGTCAATTTGTGGATTTTCTTCCAAATATTTAGAATAGGAACTCACCAATTCATCAAGAGAATTTTCTGTTTTTGCAGATAAATTCAAAATGTGATGAGATCGATTCTCTTCCAAAGAATTCATTATAAATGGGCTATGCTTAAATTCTGGTAGTGGTTCTTCTATCAAAGCATGGACATTCGTTCCACTAATACCAAAGGAACTTACACCAGCAATTCTCACCCTTTGCGCATTCTTTTTCCATGGTTGTTTTTCCAATGGTAAAATTGCAGGGAGTGATTCTAAATTGATATTTGGATTAAGAGAGTCAAAATTTCTATGAGGAGGAATAATTTCGTGCTTCATGGACAACAGAACTTTAATTATCCCAGCCAAACCTGCTGCTGACTCAGTGTGCCCTATATTCGTTTTTACCGAACCCATTATCAATGGTCGTTCCCTTTTACCTGCATAACCAGAGGATAATGCGGCAAATTCAATTGGATCTCCCACGGGAGTTCCAGTTCCATGAGCCTCTACATAGTCAACATCTTCAGGCTTGACCCCTGAATTTTTCAGGGCGTCTCGTACAGCAATTTCCTGACACAATTTACTTGGTGTTCCAAAACTGGAAGAAGTTCCTTCGTTGCTCATGGCACTTCCTCTGATGATACCCATTAGCCGATCTCCATTTGCAACTGCATCCGAGAGTCGTTTTAAAACGATGACCGCAATTCCTTCAGCTCGACCAAATCCATCTGCTTTCTCGTCGAAAGTTTTGCAATGCCCGTCTTTGGACAAAATTGGAATTCCTTCTTCATCAATGTCAATTATGTTTGCTCCCATTACCAATCCCAAATCAGTTTCTCCTCTTTTTAGACTTTCGCAAGCCAAGTGCAATGCGACCATTGAAGACGAGCATCCAGATTCTGTAGCAATGTTGGGTCCATTAAGACCCAAGAAATTCGAAATTCTTGCAGAAGTCGCGGAATATGAGTTTCCGAGAACGACGTTGTGAAATGCTTTCGTCGGCGTATTTGCTTTTACTATTTTTTCGTATTCGGCCTTCCAAACTCCTGTGAAGACCCCTGTGTTTCCTCCTTTGAGAAAGTGTGGATTTATGGCTGCGTTCTCCAAAGCCTCCCATGCTACCTCCAATAACAACCTTTGCTGAGGGTCAATCAACTCAGCTTCTCTTGGACTGATACCAAAGAATTTAGCATCGAAATCGTCGATAGGGCATTTGAGGAAACCGCCTTTATATTGATTAAACTTTTTTTCGTCGAGTCGCAGAAGTTCCAACCTTTCCATTGGAGACGATCTAATGCCATCCCCACCGTTGATTATTAGCTCCCAAAATTCGTCACTGTTATTGGCTTCGGGAAAACGACAACTGTGACCAACAATAGCAATTGCGTCTTTGTAGTAGTTTCTCTTTTTCTCTTTCTGTGTGTATTTTTTAACACGTGAGTGGCTTTCATTATTGTTTTTTAAAAGCCACTGCTGAATTTCGACCAGATATGAATCCCGCAGGTCACAGATATTCTAAAAATAATGGTGCACCAATAAATCATCAACATTAAAAGTACACCAACTACTTCTAGCAAAGTCATGCAGCACGTTGCATTTTGCTTTAAACTGTGTCGACCATCTGTAGGTGGATTTTCTACTGCTTTAGAAATATTCGACTCTGTTCCGTACTTACCTGAAAAGATGTGTCATAATCGGCAGTAACTTTCATTGACGACCCGAATGAAATGATTTTCAACTTTTGCAGTTCCACAGGGTATCTGTAAATTAAAAAAAATATTGTTTTTTAATGCTTATTGAGTAGAAATGGGTTTTAAAACTGAAAAATGATAATAAATTGAAAATTGATGTTACCAGTAACGTGTGATAACATTTAACACTGTGCACTTACAGATTCTTTGTGTTTTTGAATTCATTAATGTCTGCACAGTACTCGATGGGCAATTGTCCCACAGCTTCCTTGTCGAGTACACCACAGGAACCAGTAAAAAGATTGGACACTAAAAGTCGACACAGTCTGTTAAAATTCCAGTATATTTTTATGGCTTCAAAATTAAAACATTTAAAATGTTGATTTACTGCAGAAGTGTGGTGAATGGGCAAGCTGGACAATTTCACCATACAAATCTGAGTCGGGTTTTATAACAAATACAGGTGGCAATTTAGATTTCCTTTGTGACATTTCTGTAATGTAATAGTCCTTTTCCAATTCGAACAGGGCGTCACAATTTTTCAAAATCTGTACATAAATTATGTCATCAAAAAATATAATGGTGTGTTAGCTACGGTATATAGAGCTTATAACTTTATGATTACAATACAATATATAGGTAATGGAAACATTGGTATTCTTGGTATCTAATAAAAAGTATGTAAAGAAATGGCTCTCCGAAAAAGGGGTGCAAAATAAAAATTGAGTATGGTGGTAAATCTTTTTTCAAAAAATATGAAAGGTGATAATTGCAGACACGCTATGAAATATAAAAAATTACATATGGAAGTTGTAGCTGTAATCGCCATTTAAGTCATTTAATTTCAAAATTTTCAACACAAAATGAGTGTAAAAAGAAGCCATTAGTTAAAGAATGTGCCTTACCAAGCTGTTGTTGTCAACGACCACAATTTTAGCATACATTTCCATATTGAAAGCGTATACTTTCAAAAGGTCCATAGACAAATAACTGTTGACGACAGTAGTCTTCAGATCCACTTGAATTACATAATCAAAGTATTGAGCCAAAAGATGACTAAAATTAGAAAAGAAATCACTTTTATTTTTGATATTCCTATACCTAGAATATTAAGGAAATGGATTTATACACACGGAACTTTGCAATTTCTAATTGCTTATTTTTTTTATTATTTCATATATTTTATATGCAGACCTATAAATAGTTGCATTTGTAACCCAAATTGCTACAGAATATTTCATTGTCCATGTAGAGGTCGAATATTTTGTAGGTAACGCATGCATGCATATTTTTATGCACGCCTTATTAATTTGTATGGAATTCGTATATTAGTAGTAGCGCGTGACTGGCTTCTAAATTCAATTAAAACTTTAATTTAAATTGGGAAAACATGTACTTTGTTTTCCGTTTTGCGTGAGTAGCTATTGCCCGTTCATGTTTAATTCAATGTAGCTTGCTGAAAAAGATTATCCATTATTGGATTGGTATATGTTATACATAACTTAATCAGGAAACTTTATTCATATATAATGAGCTCAAAGAGTTTCTTACCGAAGAAACACTTAGCCCAATGAAAAATGAAAATTTTAAATCAATTTCAGATTAGCCAGTGATATTTAAATGACAGGGAAGATATTAAAGTATGCATCGTTAAATTACCATGCAAATTCCGAGCTATCACATTTGGTAGATTTATATCACTAAATATAGTTTATACTATAAAAATCAGGCAACAAAAACATATCTTGCTTTACCGAAACTTTATTCCAATATTGTGTGAGACCAGAACGATTGTGTCTGCCAATGAAATAACGCGTGTGACAGATTTCCCGAACATTGCAGCCTGCACTGCGGTTTCCTCATCGATGGCCGTAGTAACCCACGCATATTGACGACTCCCTGTGATGCATACAAAAAATTATTTCCATGATCAACAGAACTTTTCTAGTAGTTTTTGTTTTAGTACAATGTAAGTAACGTACAGTAATTTGTTATTTAATGAAAACTAAATAATCTGCAAAATATATAAATCTTAATAAAAAGTTATATAATTATTAGTTATATAGTTATATAATTTTTGTTCTGTGATTAGTGATTACGATCTGAGTATAATTTACTTTGTTACGGATTCTAATGTTGGCCAGATTTTTCCATTTATGTTCTAATTTTTTGAATATGAGATAACTTACCAGGCATTACAACTTCAACGTATCTTCTATGATAATAGAATGATTTTCTTGCTATCAACGTTGTAGAACAGTTAGGACTTCGTTCTGAATGAACAATGGCCACAAAATTGGGATACTGATTGATATTTATACCATCGCCATTTTATTAATTAATACTCTAAAATTCACATTATTAGTCTAAGTATAGCTGACTGCCTGTATTAACTCTCGAGAGCATTACTTCTTTGATCGTGTACAAGTTCAGCTCTCCTTTCGTCATTCTTAAAATTGCAAAATAATTGATGTGATAGATAATGTATTATGGCATGTTCATTGTTTTTTTTAATTTTGTACGTAGTACGTAAGCAAAACCATGTAGGTAAGACGTCAACACGTGTACTGTGGTCAAAATGGGTTAATTAATGGTATTCTAGTTGTATCATAAATTTACCATTCACGAGAAAATGTAATGTTGCGTGTATTATAATGATCTATTAACCAAGGAATATAATGTAAATGAGGAAAACAGACAGATTAATAGGGAAGCAAATATACTTACCTATATATCTACATGATGCTCATTTACCGGTTGCAGAATTAAATTTAAATCATACATACTATAATGTAACAATTTGTAAAAACTAGTAGATGTCTTATGAAGTTACTTTTATTTAATTGAACTCATATCGATACCTATTGCGATAAGAGTTTAATGCACTGTGTTATCATGGTATAGAAATCGTCATGAGATGCCATCTAAATATTTACAGTGCACATCAATTTCTAGAGTTTTATCTACCAACAAAACTTGCATTTTGAGCCTTTCAGTACGAAATCAGGCAAAAAATAACTTCAACTTTTACTTTTCTTTCGCCGATTCAAATATCATTTTCTGAGTAATATAAAATGTTCAGCCGGGTACTTATAATACATTTTCATGATAATTAGCAATAAAATGAAGACATAAAATTAAATATCTTTATCACCTCTCGGATTTTGTATACTATAAAAATTCCGAATTTTAGTCTGCAAATTACAATTTATTGAACATCAAGGCAATTCCGACATTGAATCAAAAACGATTGTGGTGTTCGATGTTAATTATCATTAATTATCATGCACGCATGGGAATTGGGAATACATTGAACATTTGAGAATTTCCAAGCAACTGAAATGAAGAGTTGTTGAATAAATGTATACCGTTGCGCATTGTGGCTATGAAGCGAAGGCTGATGGATGTGATGCTGTGAAATGTTCATAATATACGACACCCGACATGTGCGGGCAATCATTTATTTACGCAGAGCATGGGAAATTAAGTTTTCAAACTAAAACGTGTGCCTCTGACATTGCATTTCGTAAGAAGCATTCATTAATTTCAAATATTCAAATCCTGACTCTTCGTACAATAAAATGAGCTTTAAACGCTGAGTTTTCTGTGTAGGTATACTCTTAATACAATATCATACTTAATTCAATTGCAATTTTATTTTCTTAGGATCATCAAAGACTAAAGTTTATAAAAACTCAAAAATTGTGTAAATGAAGCATGCTAACCGATTTCTCAGTGTATTCTGTAGATTTTAATTGAAACAACCTTGGCCATGTTGAAGTTTACTCAATAAAGCCTTAGTAAAGCACGTAGGTACATTCTTTACTCATTCATTGACAGCCAAACTTGGAATTTTCCATACTATAGTATCACGTAATAATACTCCAGTATGTTCCTATTACAACTATATGAACATAATGAAAAAATTTAATCGTTTATAATTTTAGTTCAAAATCGTAATAAACACATCAGTACCTACATTTAAGCTGATAATTTTTTAACAACTCACCTCAAAAAATTTCGCAAATATACTTCTAGAATCGTTCTCCAAAATATAAGCCTTGAAAAAAATACAGTGGTATTTGATCCTCTAAGCTTTCATGGATGTATTTTTCATTAACTTCTTTTATTATTTATGGAAATCTTGTTAAGGAGGATTTTTGTTTATAATTTATGCACAAATTTTGGTAATAACGGAGTCTACTTTAAGATATGCTTGGGTTATGGTTACGGTAGTTGCCGATGAAGGTGACTGGCATTCAAGCATCAGTTTTGGGCACTTTCCCCTTTTACATTCACTTATACTTGTACCAGATACAATTTAGTTTCACATGACGGTAAAAAACGTATTGATAGTTAATATTTACTTTTCATATTTTTTAATAGTTCCGAATTAATTAGCCCCATGTCTGTTTCTAGACAATAATTTTAATATTCCATTTCTTGCACTGGTGTCGACCATGAGCCATGAAGTGGGGTTTATATCTAGGTATTTCCGTAATTTTCAACTACAAAATCCAATATTTGATTGTGCCATTGGGACTGTATTATAATCCTATTTCTATAAGTCAGTTAATTAGCAGTTTCACCATGAATCTGACTGAAAATTATTATGGATTGAAAGGACAAAACTTTAGCTCGTTATTATTTAGTGATTATGAAAGGTGTATGGTGTAAGTTACCAATATTTTGAAATAAATGAATGCGTTATCAACATCGACCGATATGCAAGACAGTATGATCAGCATAGGAAATAGCAATTTGCACACCACAGGTTAGCAACACAAGTAATAATATGAAATCAAATCAAATCATAGCTTTACTGTCAAGTCCTTCAGCACAAGTGTACACTGGAACTTTTCTCCCTGGTCAGACATAATTACGATATAATGTCGATTGAACTCATGTGTAAAGTCGTCGTAATTCTTGTTTTCTGACGCAAAGAAGCGGATGAAGCTTGTCTTTATTGCTTTTGCTATATACTGAATAATTCCTGATCATAATTAAAAGCGTTTATTAGATTCAGTGCAAAAAAAAGGGGGACATGGACAACGATGAGAATGGCGACGTTCCTCAATCTCTTAAACGGGAAAATCCATCGCTAATTTGCAATTCTCGTGATGACGGTAAGTTGCTGAAAGTGGTTTGTGACTTTCATGATTCGACTACTTCATTATTGCTTTTGCTTTAGTTTTAAACTATTTTACTAAACTGCATTACTGGAGACTTTTTTTACAATAATTTTGATAGTCCCTTCCTAACACAGAACCTTAACGGGCAAAATTATTAGGTATCTATCTAATTATATATGCCAATTAACAGTTATTTTATTGCTGTCTTTAATCTTCCAATCTCCACAAAAGGTCTTGATGAACAATTTTATGGAAATAACTCTCTTTGATCTTAGACAATGAATCGAAGTGCCCATGATGTAAACCCCCCCTCCCCAAAGTAATGGGCAAGGGTGATTGGAGCAGCTGAGGTTTCTAGGTGGGCTTGACGTCAGAATCTCTGCGAGCTTCGGTCCATTGTTTAAGGACAATAAAGTATTTTTCGTAAAATGTATCTTTAACAATTTCAGTGCGGTGAGGATAGTAATACTGTGAGCAAGAAAATAGCATTATCAAGTAAAATTCAGTTCAAGATTATGTTAACACAATGTGGGTTAGCCATATTATGAATTATACAGAGTTCCTGTTTGAATAGATTTTGAAATTTTCTGAGTGACGGAGAAAACGGCCCTTTGAGGCATAAAATGTGATTTATCATTTTTCATGATTGATGTTTTGAAAATCCAATTATATAATGCCAATAGTTATTTAGTATTACCATTAAAATATTTTTCAAAACTTATAAAAGTATAGTGACTGTAGCTCAAATACCTACTTATTTATTTCAGAACCTATTGAAAAAGCAGCCAGAAGAGAATGCAACAACAAGGTGACATTGGGTAGGAATTTCCATTCTAACAATGAGACAACCATTGATCTCCAGTAAGTTCTAATTAAAATATCTTATATTATAATAATTTTATTTACAATTAAATATACGTGGGAATTCATGAGTATTAATCATAAATCTTTTGTTCTTAAGGTTTTGTTCTAGCTATATGTTGCCCAAAATATTAAACATATAAAAACAAACTTAAATCCTTTTTGCTTGATTAATGATTTTTCAACCTTTTGACATTTTATGTTTTA
Source organism: Tomocerus minor (assembly GCA_009936455.2). Taxonomy (NCBI): domain Eukaryota; kingdom Metazoa; phylum Arthropoda; class Collembola; order Entomobryomorpha; family Tomoceridae; genus Tomocerus; species Tomocerus minor. The sequence goes on from JAAAYG020061353.1 coordinate 37,618, forward strand.
TAAACTGGGCCAAGATGAAATTTATGGCTAGGTATTGAAGACGGTCAAAATGTATATAAAAACGATTATAGCCGATAGGGACTATTGGCGATTACAAATGGGACGGCATTTAGTGTTCTCATTACTATGAGCCCTAATTATACAAATAAATATTTATTCTAGACAACAACATCTAGTTTTAGATTTAGATGATTCTAGCTCAGAAGAAGACCTTTCGGATTCGGATGATTTTAGCTTAGAAGACGATTGGACCTGGAGCGACTCTAGTTCAGAAGATGAGGCTTCAGATGATATTATCGAGGAACTCACCATCTTTAAAATTGACCTTCATAGATTTAACCTGAACAAGTCCGTTGAGGAAGATGCAATTCATATGATTATTGATAAAATTATTAATGAATACAATTTGAAACAAATGAAGTCCACTGAAAGCGACTTAAAAGAACAAGAAGGAGAGGATGGGCTACCACTATTCTATGTTGAATATCGAGACGTCAAACTGCCGGAGAACTCTAAAAGGGACCGTTTCTCAGGCGAACAATATTCTGGAACATTCTTTGGACAAGATTCACAAAAGTTATCAGGATTTGCAAAATCGCAAGGATTTGACCGAAAACAATCATCTGGAAACGAAATTGGATTTTATTACCGAACAAACGAATTATTTGTGCTGGCCAAAGGTACATAATTAAACACATTTCTCTTAAAATATTATTATGGGTTTAGCTGGTACAGTTAGATTAGAAAAGGTGTCAAGTAGAATACCGGAGCTATAAATCCAACAAATTTCTTGAGCTTTACAGATATTAACTATGATATTTGACAATTTACAAAATGGATCATTTACCATGTTAGTACTTTGTTTTTGTTCGCTGTTTAGATTTTTTACAAAATTTCCGACTCGGGATAGGTACCATAATTGTAAAGTAGTGTCATATATCCTTAGAAAAAATCAAGATTATTTTGTTATAAAGGTTTGAAACAAAGGTGCCCAAAAACATGAAACGGGAATGTTCATTTTTCTAACCTGCTGTAGCATAAAGCAAAACACTGGACATCTGGCCTCCAGCCAGAAGAAAAATTAGATACATATTTTCATTTCATTGTTCTGAATATTATTTATAATACCTTTATATTATTTTTGTATCGTTTCGTACAGGTCAGGCCTGGAAAGTCGTTGAAAATTACGCTGACATGGAATTCTCACAGAAAATAGCAGTAAGAATTTTAAGTGGCGAGAAAGAAGTTGAAATTAAGAACCCATCTTCAGTGGTTAATCAAGGAGAGAAGAACAGGGGATTGAAAAGTGCTGAAAAATATTATCCTCGACACCTTTTAGAAATATGTCCTACATTCGTTGCCGGAAGTCGAAAATTTGCAAGCATTTTGAAATTTTCTCGCTTCAGGAATCGTGATGCTACAAAAACTGGATCAGTAAAGCTTCAAATCAATCTGAGCTCAATCCGAATTTTGGAGCGGCTGAAATTATCGGATTACTTTTGTATTTTTAATCATTTTTCAATCATATGCCGCGGAGAGACTACAGTGCAATATCCCCACGACAATGTACAGGAAGAGGACACAGAAACTCATCGGCGATATCTAACACCAATTACAGAGGAAGAATCTAAACATTTAGAAATCCGTCTCGCCAATGAAGTGCGAGATGTCCTAGAGTCTGAAAACAAATCTTTAAGATATGAATTATATCATTCCAATTATCGTGAATTCGCTCTGGCCACGAAATACCACCTGTTGTCTGACACGGAGATATTTCACACATTTTTTGAACACCCGTCTACAATTGACATAATTAAAATAATCCGAAGTTCCAAAGAAGTCAGAGATAAACTTTTAGAAGAAAAAACCCGAGGTTGCGCTTCTAAACCAGATGCATTTTTAATTGCATTGAATCGAGTAAAGCTATCATTTATCAACCATAATACAGGAGAAATGACAACTGAAAATTTAACTACCTATCTGGAAGAATGTATAACAGATTTTCAAGCTAAATTCGTAACATGGCGAATAAATTCTATTTGGTGCACTCCGAAAAATGAATTCTTGCTTACCCTACACCACCAATGGATTACTGCGCTTAATGAATGTTTGATTGGACAGGATGACCCCGACAGGCTGGGTAATTTAAAAGAATCACAGAATGAAAAAGGATTTTTGTACTTGGAGACAACTGAGAAGTTGCTGTTTCACATTCTCAAAATCAAACAAGACAAAAATATTATAATGTACTTCAAAGTTGATAGTTTCAGTAGCTTTGACGTGAGAAAAATGGGAGCTAAAATTTTAAACATCGTTGATCACATTCACAAGGGAAGACGAGGAGTCAACCAAAAACAGAAATCAGCGGAAATATTTCAACTTGAACAGTTTTATGAACAATATTCATCGTTAAAAAATTATTATCCATCTTTCGACACATTTATCGAGAATCTTAAAGAAGCGAAGATTATTCTGGGCATTCCAATTCTCACCCGAGATCCAACAAATTTAATTTCTTTGCATAATGAAAAAAATCTGAAGACGAAATTAATAAGCAGTGATTTAGCAAGGGAACTGGCACTAGCCGAAAATGAAGATTTTCCAGGAGCTTTTGGTATACAGACTGAATCATTACTGACATTTCTAACTACAAACGGCTACCTAGATCAAATGGGGAATATTACTTCAAAACTCCTACATCGTAAAAGAAATGATTTTCACATCCCTTTTGTTGGCACAAATCAAGTAATCGCCGAAGATACTAATACAGAATTTGAAAATGTTATTTTTCGTAATGTAATCAAGAAGTTCCAATCCTCGTTCCATGATATATGGGCCAAGTTGGAATTAGTGAGCATTAGCAAGACTCTCATGCAAGATGGCCGGAAACACTTCAAGATTTGTCAAACTGAGACAGCGTAAGTCCATATAAACTCATGATGATTTGATAGATGGTTATATTATTTCATTCATTATTCAACTTAATAATAATATTAACTTCATTGTCATTTGTGATTGTGATAGCCAAGATATATACATGGAGCGTATAGTTGTATGTATAGAGGTTAATGGATTCTTCTTTAGGAAGAGATAGAACGATATTTTATATTTATCTGTCTGAATAAGCTGTACATCTCTTCTTCAAGTTACACATGTGGTAATAATACATGACATATCTTAGTAAATAATATATAGGTAGTCTAGTTAGTAGTATTTTAATAAATAGTTAATATTTCATTTAAAAAATTACTATTTAAAAGTTCAAAATGTTTTCAGAAGTGTCTTTATAATGTGAAAGAAATAAAGATGCTTTTGTCTCTAAAAATATTTTATGTGACTTCAATACGCTAATGCGCAGTTCAGTAAAGTACTACCTACTACAGTATGCGCGATTGCATAAAAATAGTACATACATTTTAAAAAATGTCCCAATTCATTGAAACATTTAAGTTCTGTAGTTGTTTAGCCTCAAAAAGTCATGTTCGACAATTTCCATATTAGTATCAAGGTTTCCAATTTGCCATTTTTAAAGATCTGATAGGTTCAATATTAATAGTTTTACGGATACAATCTATTGTGATGCTTCCTCATTCTGCGATAATCACGGTAAGGGATTCCGCTTTTGGGATATACACATTTGCTATTTTTTGAAAATTTCTCCACAGTGTCGGATTTTCACCTTTCCCACCCCATTTTGATAAGCACATAGGAAATGTGGGACAAATAACTGTAGGCGATAATTTTTAAAATACAGTACTTTTACAGATTTTAAAAAGCTAATTCATTTTTGAAACCCATTTGCATGCTGCCTTTCATTATTATCATCCTGTTTGACTCATTACAAATTGCAAAAAAATATGGTACCTAATGAAAATATGTAGATGTATAACCAGGGTTGCGGTGGACAAAATGAGGGGTATGGATAAAATTGGACAAAATGAATTTCTTCCACCTGAATTTTATCCA
>JAAAYG020061463.1:0-41555 GCA_009936455.2 Tomocerus minor
ACTTTATCATCTTTCACAATGCAATTATATATTTTAGAAAATATTAAAGCTATAATTACCATTGAAAATGAGACAGTTAGTGTAGACACATATTGTTGCTCTTAGGGAATATTTTGTTTAAACATTGATAGTAATTGAATTAATTTCAACTGAGTAATATAAGTGTGAAATTCCGTTTAACCGTGTTTCTTGGCTTAATCTTGTATATTTCGTAACTATTCGTATTCAATACAATAATGGATATAATAAAAGTGTGGAAGAATCTTCAAGAAATGATAATTTAATGATCTTTATTTACGATCTCTTTAAAGAACTGTATACTTATTTAGGTATTACTTTTAACTGTTTGTTACATTTAGGTTATGGTTTTAGTGGATGCTATTTAAGCTGGTTTTATTAGCAACATAGAAACATCTACATTATATGCAATGCACTAGATATTATAGAGATGCTTGCAACGTCCATATATATAGAGTGTGTTCTTATCAGTTTCACTAATAAACGAAACCATTTAAAAGGAGAATTCTAGGATCCCTAACTTAATAGAGTAGTTTTATTTAATGGTGGATAGGTGTACGTTTTTACGGAGTGAGCAATTAGTTCATTAGGTTGAAATTCTATTTCATTTGTGTAATACGGTCAGTAGCAGTTAAAGAGAAACTGGTATTTTTATCGTAGTCCTACATGGCATACACAGTTTGATTATTCCATTGATGGAAACAAGAGATTTACAGCAAAACTGCTATTTATTAGATAATGTAAATGAGAAAATCTTAATGGGCAAGCATTGTTGTATTTCTTTAGTGGTAAATGTTGGCTACGAAACTAAAAAGTGTGTCTATGTTCTATATGTATGTAGAAAATAGTTGCGTATATATTATTTGAGGTTGGGTTCATTCAGGCTAATGCTTAAGTTAACTCATTGTAGAAGTTGTAGCTACTAACAAGTGTGGTTTTCGGCTGCTGTTAAATATTTGGTTGAAGAACGAACAGCAGCACGACTAATTAATTGAATCAAGTGTAATTCTTTGTCTAATTGCTGCCGCAGTGAATCGACAAAATAAATGAATTGGAAAACATCCTTTGAATTGCTCAGTAAGTCAAAGCGTGCGACTGACGAACTTTGGTATGCATGCTATCATAGCAATTGTATTGTCATGTCATGCCGTTAGTGTTGCAAAGGCAGTGCTTAGATAATAAATTATGTTTATGCATTTACAGCCCTCCCTTCCAAACAAACTCATTGTGAGAGGCTGATCAATAAAAGAACGCAACTATACACAACGCAAATCCAATGCTCTTCTAATCTACGCAGTAAAGTAACATGAAAATCTAGAATGGGGATATTACATCTTTTATCTGCATACTCACTGGGCACACTATTATTATCTATCTGAAGCTTCTGATCATTCATACGCCTCAGATGTCGATACACATATAGTATTATGCCCATATAACACTTACTGGAAAATTGAATGTGCAATGCAACAATTGTTTTCAAGACTTCAACTTTTTCTATCCTTTCAACTACCAATTACTATTTTATAACTTTAATTTCGCACAAACGAAAACTCAGCACATGCCAAACTTGATACTTTGCATGCTGATCATATTCACATAATACACTATGTTTACGCCCAACTGTCACTCAATTCGAACTTGCCTGATTGTATTCTTTCTGTTGACTATATAGTCATTTCAGAAACATCATAGAAATATTTTTCATTGTGCTACCATTTTTTATAAACAAATAATCTGTGTCAATAAAATTGTATAGAGCTCCTTTTAATTGATCTATCTCCCATTGTGCTATGATTAATGAATTCGACACATTCATTCTGTGTCTTTCAATTAGAAGCAATTAATCTGCAATAAGGCAGGTTTCCTTTATTGCTTTACGGTTTCATTTAGTAATTAGCATGCACAGTGATAGTCACATACAAGCAATCAAAAAGCTAGTAAATTCAATTGTTTTTAATTTGGATTTAAGGAGCTATACAGCATAACACAATCAGAATGTGTGAAAATGAAAACATTTATTGGCTTTTCCTTAATGTTGCAGGTGTTACATGCATTACCCGAATGCTTGCAACTGAAAACGGTACAAAAGTGCACACAAATCTTTGATAGGCATGTTTTGCTTAAACTTGTTTTCCATATCCTTCTGGTATTGATTGAATAGACTCGTTAGAAATTGGATGTTTTTGTGTTTTCTGCATAAAACTGCATTTATTTACCATCTGCTAATGTACAAATTCCATTATTATTCTACTTGCACTAGCATTTTCTAAAGGCCAAAGGTTAATTTATTCATATGAGTTAGTATTTGAGCACAGAAATTATTTCCTAGCATCTGAAAACATTCTTGAGGTTAAAGGTGTATGGATATTCTTTTAATTTTACAATTGATTGATTTCCGTCGACCTTAAAGAACTGAATGCTTTCGTTGATTTTCTGTATTGAAAGGAGAGTTAATTGAGATTTTGAATTGCAGGAGTTGTTTGTGTCAGCTATGATAAAAACATGTGGCACATCTTTGTTATTGTAAGAATTATAATTATAAGGCTAGAAAACCGACTACCATTGTAAGTGGGTGGAAGAAAACCATGTACCTAAATACAGAATGTAGAATTAAGAATAACAATACGATAACACGTCATGATTATTAATGCTAGCAGCTAGTGAGGATTGTCGCTTTAGGATCTCATGGTAATCAACATAGTTTCGAAGAAAGGAAATCGCACATGAAAGCATTGTTGTACAATGTGACCTAGCACAACGAGTACGAAGTCAAAGATCGCATTCAGTTTCGAATTAAACAGCATTTTTGATTTCTACTTCAATGTGCATGCAGGGACAAGAAAATAAAGGAAACGCACTTATAGCTGAATGAATTGGATCAATAATTTATTATGGCTTCTGAAGTTCTGATAACTGCATAGGATTATGTGTAGAAAGATTGAATGTCCAAGTTTATTATTGTTATAAACTGCTGAGAGAAGTTGAATCCAGAAGTGACTTTGAACTTTCAATTTCACTTGCCCTTAGTCTTCTTCCTCTCTTGTTTATGCGTACTTGCACAGTTCGTTGATTTTTCATGTTCAATGACTTGCCTAATGCCTATACGACTCATTGAGACGAGTTACAGTATTATTATACGTAAGTACTGTGCAGTATTCACAACATTGCACTCTTTATTTCAGGGATACTTTCATAGGCGGGCATAACTGTCAACTTCAATGCTCAAGTTCTTTTGAAATGAAAGTACCTTGTTAAGATGTCTATACACTATAACCTATATATATCGATTTACTATAGACATTATTATGATCATATTATAAGGACTACGATATTTATATTGACAATATCTAAACTGGAAGTTCTACTTCCACAATATTAAAATGATGCACATAAAAGTAAGTCAAGCATCAAGGGTAAAGGGTGGCGATCTGCATTTTGAAGAAAACATTATTGTGAGCACAGAAAATCTAGCTTGGCTATTTACCCACAATATAAATGCGAGTTTATATAGATAGGTAGACAGTAGTGAATGCTCATCGATTAGCTATGACCAGTCCATATTTCTTGCTGTAAATTCAAAATCGTTCTACTCATTGTTCACAGCCCAAGTTAATGCACACTGTGATAAGAAAAATCTCAATTGCATAACAAAAAGATATTTTCCTCTTCACGCAGACGGAAAAGTGACATTTTATTTCTTAAAACCTGTTTTATTTTATGTTCCTTCCTAAACCGTTCCATTCAGTCATGTAAGCCATAGAAAAGTCTATGAATGTAACACTTTGTTATTGAAGGCATTTGATTCATATGCTTCTTTAATTTGTTATTTCCATTCAGCCTTTTCTTAACATGCATTTTCAATGGAAAGGATCTTGGTTATTCGGATTTAGGGAAGTGTGACCTATTGGATATTGTTATAATCCCTCAATACCTCAATACTTGAACATTCAATTGCTCATTCAATTTAATATCTTTTTAACATAATGGTCAGATTTCCGAAACTGCTTTTGAGGGAAGAAATAAAGGTGACCGTTTGACAAGCAGTTTACATTTAGATAGGGTATCCCTTCATTCATTTGTAAGTGTAATTAGAAATGCCATACCGGTGGGTAATCATAATCACTTGCATTTTTAATAGTCATACCAAATATTTTGTGCACTCGTGAAGAAAACCTAATGCCATATTTTGGAACGAAGATAAGTAGGTAATTATTGTAGTTATTCTCATCACAGCATGTAAGGACTACGAAACATCTATCATTTCTAGTTCGATGATACTAAAATGGAATGGAGTTCTTGGAAAGAGAGTTCAATTTGAATGGAACTTAAAACGCAAGGGAAAAATTCAGAGATAGGTGTAAGTGTACTTACACATTACTTTTCATCATAATCTTAGCTGACGATGATGATGGGATCTTCTTCTTTGTACTACTATACATTGCTTCCACGCTTATACTAATGTACACACATCCTTATATTATATTTATATATGAATTGCACAATCTCAATTGACTGCATGAGCATAACTCAAAGTACACAAGAACTAACAGAATTCTGTCTACTTGTAATCTATGAAGTATTTAGATGTTTGTTGTTGGCTGTTCAATTGTGTTCTGTGAGATGAGATGCAAAACTTTACATAATATGTGTCAAATTAATGAAAATAACAAGGGGGACGTGTTTGCAGAGCTCGTGTGAATCTGTAATTACTTACGTAACAGCCAATTAATCACGCTAACCGTTTTCGATAAGTCAGAAAGGACTTTCCGTACTTAATAATGGGAAGAGCCTCTTTCCCTCTTTTACTGAATCCTTTAAAATCTTGTCCCAATCATTAAATCTTACATGTACAACTGCGATGTATATAATTTAAATATTCAAGTACTTACAGATGAGAACTGGTAGGTACCACTAATGTTATGTGGAGATTACATGAACTCAGATAACAAATAAATTGCAATTATGGTTACTATACTTAAGCAGTTGTGTTTTAAAATCCAAAATTTGCCAAACTGTCGAGTTCCCAACTAATTCTTCAGGAATAAAGTTCACTGACATAAAAATGTAGTCTCATATCATATTTCAAAAAATAATGATAGTAATGATAGATGCGCAAAGCCCATTTCTTATAGACGCTATATAACTACTGTTTTGTTTACATTTGGATTGCATAATTTTCCGTATGGATGGGCATTAATAACAGTTTCACTTTCATGTTCTTTCAATTTCCTTTCTGTATGCATCCTGAGTCCTGTCTGAATGACTGTTCTTATACTTCTATGTAATCTTATTGCATATAGGTACGTGTATATATAATTACAGTTAAACAGCATGCATAGCTTAAACGAAATACATGTAACAAGGTGCATGCATTATATTTATTTATTTTAAGAGCATGGATTGCGTAACCAACTTCTAAGAATTATCGAAAGAAGTAAGCTAAGGCTAACGGTAAGACTAAATAAACAAAACAAGGAGTTGGCAAAAAATATGCAGTCTGTTAGACCATAATACGCAGCTTTAATAACAATAATTTTCAAATCAGCGTTGAGGAGAGCAGGAGTCTCTTGGCCAGAGAACACAATAAAGGCAATCAAGCCATAGTTTAGCTTAAGTATAGAAATGATTTTTAAAGCCAGGCCAAGAATACTCCGCATAAAAAACAGCGCAATCCAAGCGAAACGTAGAATAGAAAGAAGTTTGTGAATTAGCAATAGCATTATTATGTATTATGCTTTAAGTATGGTATAGTAGGTATTCAGACTTTAGTCCATAGTTGATTTGATCCATTGTCTCTCGAGAACCTAGTCAATAGAACTACAATAATTATAATTTGTTCAGCATTCATTATTGAAATTTCAAGCTGAAATTTAACAGCAATTTATTTAAGCTCTTTCAGTGCACAGATGAAAAACGTGCAGCTAAGTTTACACAACATACCTACCAGTTAACCAGATGAACATATACTTACATGCACACTTACAACATGCTACGTGGCCAAATATCATTATATAATATCAGTGCATCTGCGATAAGTTCCCTTTACGTTCTATTAGTCAGGACACTGCAGAAAAGAAAACCTATACAGTGAATCAGTGCCTACTTTTACACTTTTGCTTTTGCGTCCTTAGAAAGAGATGGGTGCTGTGCTAAGTTATTGCTCGCATAGGCTGTTGGCGATATTTTATAGCTGCACGACAATAATGTCTTGGAATTAGTGAATGAGGAGCAGAGTAGGTAACCATTATAATGCAAATTCTACAAGCAAAAGCACAATGGTAATTAGGCAGAAGAATCCTTCAGTCATTCATGATTTCCTTCGGCTCTTAAAATCCCAACAGTACATGTAGTAAATGTAATGTACCTGTAAATCTATGTAATTCAGCCTGTAAACGTTCCTATTTTCCTTTACACTCTCAAACTTCAAATAATGAACGCACATCATCTCGTCGTAATTACAATTATCATTATATCATACGCACATTTTTATAACCTTTTTTGGCCGTACGATTCTATTCCCCCTTTCCTCTCCCTCCATTCTCAGATGATGTGACGAAAAAGCATGGAAATTAATTGGCGCTTACGGGATTCTGACCCAACTACTTTAACTTCAACTCGGAAAAATACCAAATTTACTACATGGGCTACATTACTATCGACTTATGATGTTTTTCTTGTTTACTCGTAATTTATTGACCAAGCCGTGTAATTTGAGTGCTTTATTTCTTACGGGCTAAATTACATCGTGCATGATCATTGTCTCCTTTGTAATAAATGAATCTTATTAGATGTAATTTGACAATAGTTACTATTACCGGTGAACATACCTAACAGAGGTTTTCGAAACACAATGGGACGCTATTTGCTATGCCAGAGTTATTGTGAAATTAAATTAACCAGCAATTTATCATTTAATTTATAACTCCAAATAGAATTGCAATAGCCATTTTATTATAAGGACGACCTGTCAGAGACAATCATCATAAACAGCATTCCCATTCATCCGTCTCTCCTTGCAATACATAATTCTCTAGAATTAGCCATTTTCATTGTGTACGTATATAACTGTGATGATAGTCTTATGCAATTACGAAATTCTTGTTAATTAAAATTGAATTATATTTCATCTTTCAATGACTCAACCAATACAAGCATTCTAATAAATCCATACTGAGATGGAATGAAAATTCGAATTTTTATCGTTAACAATCTTTTTACTTATTTTTTACTCTCCAATAATGGTGCGTCTTATTACATTTAGAATTCACTATGATGATTAATTATGGAGAAAAATACTTGAAAGGAAAAGTGAAGATACTCATTTACGTATGCTGGCTGGTAACAGACAAGTTTTGAGTAATCTAATTTGAGTAAAATTTAGTTTCTAATGCCTCTAATGCCTAAAAAAAGCTAAAGATACAGATATACGGAAAAAGGTTTTCTAATATGCGTATCTACGATTATTGCAAATAATTTCCCATGATGCTGGTACTAGAGGTACAATCATGTTTGTGAACTCAATGCGTATCTTGTAATGTGTCAGTTTGAGATATTAGTTTTATGGTTGGAAAACAATGCGGTTGACATTTATGCATTATGTAGCTCTGAAAATGTAATTAACAATCACTGATCAGTTGTAATCGTTGCGAACAAAGCAGTTTGTTTAGTAGCGATTTAGTTATGATATCCATTATGTTTAACGTAACCCATTACTCATTATGCTCATAAATAATGCATTCACAGAACAAAGCATTGATTAAACTGCAGTGAAGATTAAATTACGTATCTCCATTAACCTATAATGGAACGATTTTAATGAACAGTGAAAGATTAGATTCTGCCGCAGAGTCTGAAAACAAATAAAAGACATCCTGATAGTTGCGATAAGAGGGCTGAAATTTTCTCTCTCAATGTAAATACTAGAATAGTGTGTAAGGAGAATGCGAAGTGTGTGTAGGAATGCGAAGTGTATGGGCAGTAGATAGATAGTTAAAAGTGTAAAGTACAATCGTTCAGCAATTTCCCAATCTCAAATTTGATAGTATGAAAGAAAATGACATTAGCGTTTTACTACATTCACTGCATTATTATGAAAATAGGTATGTATGTAGGGTTGGTATTTTAATAGTAGGTTTAATAGTTTAGAGAATAGAAGAAGGGAAGCAATCTACGAAGTTATCTTCTTTATTATTGAAGTTGTAAATCTTAATAGAATCGAATTTGCAAGCTGTAGAGCATAAAACATTCTATTGTGATTCTATGAAACGACTCACAAGGAACAAAGACTGATTTATTATTGGGAGATGCAAATAATTTTCGAAGCATACACGGAAAACAACAATCTGATAGTGTTTGATAGAGTAATAAATAGAGTTGGTTTCTATTGACTCAAAGCAAATGTTAAATAAAGGACTGAAATGGCCACAGCACACAACACTGCCTTCTTCCAATCTAATTAAAATGCATAGAAAACGACTTATCTTTGTAAGTAAGGTGGAAAATTCGCATCAGAATCGAATCTCTTGGTGTTTTTATTGCATTACATCAGATCACGTCTTGTCATGACATGGGCATCATGACATGACTTCCACATTTAAGTCAATTCAGCTCACACATGTACAACGATGATTACTACACCTTTGTTTATTAAACCATAGATAGACTACACGTGCAGTCTGTAAGTAGGTACTGGTATACAGACTGTAAATATTTGTTGATTCATTCAAATATCAAATACAAAGAGAAGAGATGCAAACTACAAATTATTATACAGCTCTGCATACATATTAGCTGTAGCTGGAATAATAGTTGCCATTCTGGATTAGCTGAATGAAATGTAACAGGCAGTCAAGTGTTATGGGTGAAGCGGAAGAAGCAATTATGCGTATAAAAACCACTAGACAAATCATACAGCTGCCTTAGCATTTTGTATCTGTTTATCAACTAATTGTTGCCTCTAGCCCCAAGCACTCTCAATACATTTACTTATTTATTTACAATCTCCACATACACACTGACTAGAACAGGACAGTTAGCTGTATACAAGAATCATTAACTTTTACTTGCTCGTTTTAATTTACCATTTCTGTTGTTTTCTGTTACATTAGGATTGGCCATAGGCACTTTATATTTACAGCACGGACCTTTAACATAGATTCTACGTATACAAAGATAAGTAACCAACCAAACCAACCACCAACAATCAATGTAATCTGTTACGTTACATTTTGTTCGACTCTGACTTGTGTGCAGCAAACGTTTGTCCATCTTATAGCATCTGTATAAAAGATAAATATCTACTATATTAAGTTCTTTGTACCTACCTGACCTCACTTGACTTGACAAGTCGACTCTGCACAAACGTGTACACAACTGCTCCGGCATATTATGTCTACAACTTTTATATAATGTCCGTACTTCAATTATTACGATACATGTATCTCCATCACTTCTTTATAGACAGTTAACACATAGCAAAATCTAAAAGCAAATAAATAACTATAAATATAGCTCGATTATTATTATAGCGTGAATGTTATGAGATGACTGTTAGTAGAGCAGAGCGTAAGACAACAATACAGTTACACTTTAGGAATCCAATGCAATTCCATTCCATAGTCTGTCTGTTCTCCATTTAATGGATACACTTTTGTAGTTACCTACTAACAATTTGCTAACGAAAGATCATAGCATATAATGCATTACGAGGAAAGTGAAAGCGATTGGATTGACCTAGCTGGTTGGCTCACTCTTTCAGGAATTAAAACAACATATATACGCACATAAATATAATAATATTATTATCCTTGTCTAATGCTTCCAACAAAAATTCTACAATATTCTCATACAGAAATTTTCTGAGAATCGTATTCATGCACTTCGAGTCAGAATAAGAAAAGAACACTCAGTGTGTTCTACTGAGCAAAACTTCCCGGTGGCAGATAAACACCGACGCTCGGACTTTACAGAGACAGGAATCACCGCCAGGGCGTTGTATATAATGCATTTAAGTTTTTTATTGTCTATGTCTATCAATATTTTACCCATATTAGACCACACTGGCTTATTGAAAAGCAATAGGAAGCTGAAAAATAAAACAACCGTAAAAATTTCATAATCTTATACTATAGAATGTACCATCAAGTAGCTGAACTTGCCATTTGCACATACAAAAAAGACATTTTTTCATATACAGTTAAATAAACTGTATGAGCAATAATACAGTGTACAGAGCAAACAGAGCATAGGCCGATTTTGTAAGGTCATTGCAACCGTCGCTCGGTAGTTCACAACCGTCTGTAAGATACGAAGGTGGTGATTCCTGTGCGTCGGTGTTTCCAACTAATTCTGGAGAACGGAAGCAAATAAAGAAACTTTCCTTGCAATAAAATGGTGGTTTTATAATAATATCCTTAAACACTCCACTTAATCATTGTCATTCGTAGGCATACAAATGCATACATACATTATTACTTCAATTTAATACCAATGCCTGGCCAAACCATAATTACCCTACCATTTTATCTGTTCAATTAGAAATAATGATGTACACACCATAAAGATACATTTTCAATTTCCCAAACAAAAAATAGCGTAATTTACAGATATGTATAATGCCAATCAATATCTATTGGCTTTAGTAGGTCCATTTTTATTTATTGTTATAATAGTGACGAATATAGTTTGTTACGTGCAAGAGATTTTGTTGTGCGTAAAAGCAAAATGTTATTATAATGACGTAGATGCCAGTTGTTCGCTTCAACGGTTTATTTAGGCATGTTACATTCTGCAGTGCTGTTGATCACTGTTCCTGTACATTATCCGTGTTCACTGTACTGAATAATCGCGAAATAGTTTGGTGTCTGTATTTACATTAATTCCTAATTGTAGGTTGTGGTTGGCTAGGTATATGTCAGCAGTTGGTCAGTCAGCGTGTGGAGTTTGATTTGGAATGGACATTTGGAACATTTCTACAAAGCCCTAATGAAAAGCAATAATACGTAATAGACTTTCAAGCGTTTACTTCAGTCAATCAGTGAAGAGATAAAGTTTGGAGATTGGATTGGAATGGACTGACTTGTGTTCTGTATTATGTATACATTATGTTCTTGGCTTGAGTTGAATTGCTCTGGCCTGACATTCTTATTTTCTTAGCACATAGCAGTGGATACATGTGTAATTGGAATAAGTACACATAGCGTGCTATACATTGTACATTAGGTGATGTTCGTTGAAATAATTTGAACTGTGTCTGTAGTAGTATGATGTGTTATGTTGATACGAGAGCATGACATGCCGGTATGCCGTGCCGTGCTGTGCTATTGTCATGTTGCGTATGTCATGTCATTAAATGCAAGAAGGTATGGGCTCCATGCTCTATTAGATAATTTGATGAGGGCTAAAAGGATACATAATAAAGAAAAGGGATCGTATCGTATAAATACTTGTCTAATTTATGGCCTATTGCTTGCTAAGTAAGTTAGACGGCCATAAGGCACTGTGTTTATGTTATTCCAGATCTTAAGATCAGATAAGGGTTCCCAATATGTAACCAGCCCATTTTCTGATTGTATAACGATTTTATTATCTTAATCTCTCCCTATGCACTGAGTAATACTAAGGACAGCACCTAATCTTTTTCTCTCCTCTCCAACGTCTGAACACCATTAAGTGCTCTGCTCACTTTTCCATATGTATTGGGCTTGGTCTTGTTAGCCTATTAATTAAATAGTCTAATAACACAACAAAATTGCAAATCTATAACGTTTCAACCCCCTAATTACACACACTAAAATCCTATAAAAAATGTTCTACTAAAAATCAGTTCAGTTTGTTAGCGTTTTTTTCATAGTTACAATTACTATTCATAAGGTTAATGTTATTGTTAGATTGTTCTGTCATTAGTATCTATTAAAACGCCTCAATTTATCATTTGGAAATGACAATGTAACGTTTAGACTGCAAATCTATGTAATCTGTTTTTTTCTGTACTATAAAATAGCAATCCCTAAGTGTAGTTCCATTTATTGCTTCAAGATGAATGTATTGCAGAAGAGATAAAGTAGTTTTATCTGTAAATTATTGTATCCTTTGATAAGAAGATCATGTAAAATAATTTTACATAAAAAATCGTGAGCTATTTTGCAATTCTTCTGACAGGACAAGTATTATTACACTTTTAAGCAGTCCCCTACAGTTTTGCGATAATTGGAAAATAGTTTTTAATCTACGACCTTAATTAGCCAAGACTGAAATCTAAATATATTTTACAGTCATCAAAGAGATACTCATGTGTAGCCGTAAACTTTTAGAGAGATTGGAGAGTAAACATACTCACACAAGATGCAGGTAGACAATAATATAAGGCAATTGAGCAAAATCCTTTAAAGTTGCAATTTTATAGCATCCCTTTCAACTTCTCATTTCACAAACTTTTCATCAAGGTACGTTGTACATCTGTACAGTGTGGTTTGTGTGAGGAGTCGTAATTTAGTCGACCTTAGTTAGCCAACCGCAACCTCAACGCATCTCATCAATTCTGCTCCAAATTCTTGTGATATATGAAAAAGGAGAGAAACCTGAAGTGGAGTATATGGTGGACTAGGTAGATATATTTGTCCTGACTGTCCTGTCTGGTTTTTCATTATATTGCAATGTTTGAACTATGTAAAGTAATTACGTTCAACATTGACAACAATTTTAATGGATGAGTAAAATGGAATGATGAGCCAAAAAATGTAAGGATGATTTACTGAATGTTATCTCTACTTGTTTACTATAGGTACTATCTGTATTCATCCTTGTAGTCATATCGAAGAAATACCTTTGATCTGTCTCATCTTCATCAAGTACACTTTTACCTTTAGTTACGTGGCTGTTGAAGCAGCCAAGTACAAATCGTCACTTCTTTTTCCATATAACACTGTATAGACTATTAGGGAGAAACTTTTATTTAATATCGGCATGCGTTTATTAGCAAGCTAATATAAAGTTGTATCTTTTGGCAAGACTGAAAACGTATAATGTTGATCGTGCTTTCATGTACGTTCTATTACAAAATTGTAACGTGTATCAAAGACGATAAGCAATATAAGGATATAGAGATTACACTGTAGAGAGAGAGATTACATATTACGCTTGGAGCAACAATACTAAATAAAGAATTTGAATGCATATGTATTGAGAGCATGTACGTGATGCGTGTAGCGTTGATTTGATTGTCGTTCTTAAAATGGATCTTCTCTCCATCAGAATCACTCTCTCAGAGTTGAAATGGAGTGATTGATGAAGAAGAACTGGAGCAAAGCCATTGGAGAGTGCTATTTAAGTTAATTTGCACATCATGTAGATTAGATGGCCATGATAATGATAAATAAGAGCGCCAAAGAGCTGTCTCTCCCAGTTCACACACTCAATTGCTAATTTCTCTCGTTGCAGCATTGACGCATTACGCAGTCCAATCCTCCCTTATACGTAAACAATGAGGAAAACGTGTCGATTCTCAATATTCCCACAGCGAGATGTTATCTGGGAATCGAGAGCACATTTAAGTGTGATGCGACGTGCTTACGAGATTTAGAGGTGGATGGTTCGTGAGCTGACAATTATCTTATTTATGATTTCAGAGCGAAGGAACTCGGGATCAGGGGAAGGTGAGAGGCGGAGAAGAGGGAGCCGAAAGAAGACAGTAGAGTCGAGAAAAAAAGCAAAAGAGAGCAAGAGTTCGGGTTGGTTATTATTAGGACAAACAACAACTGTCTCTAACTCTCGGTTACGACTTGGTGGCTGATGATGATGGAAGAGAAGGAAGAGCGAGGCCGCGGAGATGCAAGGGACCGAGAGCACGAAGACCGCGGAGGCGGTGGCCCTACCCCGCCCCATCCACCTACCCGTCCCTTTATACTCAGGACCTCTCATGGAGCCCTTATGCTCCTGGCTCTTCTGCTCACTGTCACTTTCTTCCACAATGTGCAAGGGCAACCACCTCCACCGCCTGCCGGGGTAAAAATACTTTATTTTCTTATTCCTTGCCCAACATCTGATATTTTCCTTATTCTAAAATACGATCCACGTCAATAGTCAATAGTAGTACAACTCTATGCATCTCTCTCGACCTGTCACATCCCAAACGTTTTGTTTTCAGCAGTCCAAAGGCAATGGAGCGTGAAGACCGAGAAGTAAAGGGATAGCTATTAAGCCTTCCTTATTTCCAACCTTATTTGTATAATTGGGGTTTACTCGCTTTACGCACTATGTCATCGGAAATGTCCAAGCAAAGAATAATCCTGTTACTCTTCTAAATCAAAGGCACACAGCTGGCTCCTTGCTTATTCTAATTATGTAAGAAAAATATACAGGAAGATCAGTAACCTACCTAGGCCAAGATTACTCGTTATTATTCTATGCTTTCTATTTTTAGCACTTTTATTAAACTTTACCAAGGGATTTATTTTTAGATTCTAGTTTTTCTTTTCTTGTTGTGCATCACAGTATCAGTTTCATTTCTCAATTACATGATACACCGTCACATTCACAAGGGGTAACAACTGTATTCTTATCTACGCACATCGGTTGTTATTGTTGCATGAACTTATGAAGGTAAGTAGGTACTTTTAGGTAATGCTAATCTTACAGTTAGAAAATGCTTTCTTTGAACAAATATTGGAATTACCTATTATACCACACTGTAGGCTTTCAATCTGGAAATTATCAAACCATGTCTAGTCACCGAATAGCAAGTCACAAAATTTCGGTGACTAGACGTAGAATCACAAATCATATCTACTTAAAAATCGGCAATTATAGAAAAGATAAAATTGGAACTGCTATTACGCACTTGCTTATATTAAATGTTTTCTTATAGTAATTCTGGAGCATTTATGTTAAAATGGGTCATATTTTATGCACATGTATATTATACGCAAAATATATTGTCTATATTTGTTGGATTGTTCATATAATGAGATTTTGTATGTGACACGAATTATCTTATATGCATTAACCTTTATGTAATTTCAATATGAAATAGTATATAGTATTTATTAGAGAAGCACGGATTTGGGAAGGATTTATTGCCATATTTACATGTTAAATTAGTAACAGTGATCAGCCTCAGCTATAAAATTACTGTGAATGCAATAGGTCAGCAGTGATGAATGCAAATGAACTTGCGGCTCTCGTCATCATCAGAGACGTGTTAAATAGATTGTCAGTTTATTAAGAGCAAAGTTATTGGTTATTTGCTTTCGCGTCTATTTAACTCATATTTTTTCTCATTAGCAAACTGATCAGTTTCATTCAACTTGCAATTACTTCGCATCATAATCAGTCACTATCTATCAAAACCCTCACTGGAAAGAGCATGTCGTTAGTTTGTTAACTTATGTATTGACACAGGTGTCTAATGCCTAACTGCCTTGTTAGCTTTTTTCACACGTTTTAGCACTTCATAAAATATGTCGTCATAAATGCTAATTCTAATATTATAGACTAGCATTAGCACGTTAGATTGCTAGAATATAGCCAGTGTAGATACGTAATAGTTTGTATGCACACAAGTGGTTTGCTGAAAATAATTTACTGAATCTCCATCATAAATGCTATAGTGGCTTTCGTAAGCCAACGGGACTAATGGCAGTAAAGTAATCAACACAAAAGCCACAAGAGCATTTGAGGAGGAGTCAGAGAACACATTACGGAGTAGTAGAAGAACAGCTATTTGGGCTATTGTGTACTGTGTACATAATTATATTATCTATGTGTTATAGAAAGATACTATACAGATTGGAAAAATGTAAAATGCTACTATTAGTGTATTTGTACAGCGTAGGGATATGAATGTAGCCAATGCGAAGGAATTGAAATAAAGTAATCACTAATAACATAGGGATCGACTTAATAAGTGACTTGGATTCTCAGGTAGAATAAAAATCAAGAGAATTGAGATATTTAGCATTTTTGTATGTCTTATCGTTTCAAAGTGTATTTCATAGACACAAGTGTCTCTATACCTCAGTAATGTAAGGTTATAAAATAATGTATATTGCCACTTGAGGCATTTCTAAGTAAATATGAGCTTTGTGGTTAGGAGTGAGTCTAAGCTGTCATATTGTGTTCTCTAGAATCTGATCACGTTCGCACTAAACTGCAGCTTCTGAAGTAATTATTGGGTGTATTTGTTTTCCAGTCGTACATTTCATTCTTAAATAATAACATGCATTTGCTCAGCTTAGGGAAAATAAATAGCCATTATAGATTGGAAGTGGATAGGTAACTCTTACGGCTCTACAAATGAACACATTCTTTCTATTGGCAAAGGTAAAGACAAAAATCAAAACAAAGGCGTTGTTTAACTATCTCTAATGTCGCCTATATCACTATTCAAACAGATTTCTACTATTATCCTTGTCTGCTCCATAAGGTCGTTTACGATATATATATCCTACTGTGTGACTGTCACTTTGTATCTTATGGATTTATTTTCTATGAATGATTGCATCTGCAGAGTACACATATCACCATACGTCAACTGCTTGTTACTCAATACAACTACATAGTACTAGCTAAGTGTAACTTGTGATTGTAAGTAGTATTCAGCTGAAATTGTTATTGAATTGCATTTAATAGCACATATTTAATAAGAAATATTTGGATTATAATAGTAAGGATATTGAGCTACATAACTATCAAAACATTGCGCAAGAAAAGTAGGCACCTTTACGCATTACGCAGCCTAAAGGCGCCTGGGCACTTAAAGACACAAACCAGGTCTGCTAATTTGAAAGAGATTTATTTAGCAGAGCAAAACAAATTAGGGATAAAAAAGACGTGATTAGATGTATAGATTGCAGTTGTACTACTAATTGAAACTGAGATGCTTAATTCAGGAGATAATGTGTTGTTAAATGTTTGTTATAATATTGTTTATGGTTTACCTCATGCAGTTTCTGGACTTTGACAATTTGCCGGTGACTCGTTTTTCCTGTGAGGGCAAAGTAATTGGCGGCTACTATGCTGATGTAGAGACGGGCTGTCAAATGTTTCATGTTTGCACTCTGGGACAGAAAGGTACGTTGACATATATATTTTTTATTATTATCATTTCAAGGAATGTGTACACTCATGTGATATTCACTTGCATTGTGTAGATGGGAACTTTATTTGCGTTTTACATACAACCTTGCTTATTTACAGATCACAAAGATGCACCCTATATAAATTTTAGTGTGTTGTCAGCATCGTTTGTGAGCAGGCTGGATGTACGCGCATATCATACATAAAATTATCCATCTGTCTTACCTTTTAATGCTTCAATAATATGATACTGTCCTAAATGTACATCTTTCTAAAAGACGCCTTGATACTGTAAGGCCCAAATGCAAAAACAGGTTTGCTAATTTAAATGAGGCTTGTTTAGCTATATAAAGGCAATGGGATATTTATATAGTTAGAAGTAGTATTGAGCTAATTGGTACTGAAACGTTTAATTCAGCAGAAAATGTAGTGCAAAATAAAATATTTGCTAAGATCTTAATGCGCTATGACAAAATCATAGTATATAAAATTGTGAGCTTATAATTTAAATGTGCAGTCTGTGCAGGTAGCCACCACATTGATTTATCGGTTTTCAAATGTTTACACAGATAATGATGTATTGTATAATTCTATATACTTAAACGTATGAATATAAAGCAATCTTATTGAAAACCCTTCATTACATTAGCCACTAAAACTTTCAAATGATTACAATGAAATATAACTGGGAAATACTATGTATTCTATCTATCCATCCGTGGGTAATCATTACAATTTTAATTGTAGCTATTACTATTATGCACCTGGAATTCATAGCAGGATCTTTGCTTACTTGCAGCTATTTTCCTGAAATGCGTATAGTGACTACTGGATTATTAGTATAACCAATTTTCAGGTACCTATAAGATATAAACCAGTAGATAAACATTGTACTAAAGTACTAATTAAAAGGATAGCCTCTTCTAACAGCATTAAAGATACAGGTATCTTAGCATTTAGAGTACACCCTAGCTTCCGCTTCAGGATAATTGGGTATCTTCCTTGCATGTATTGCTATTAATCACTAAGTTGTTTAGTAAGTAATACTTAAAATCACATAAAGGATTCTCTCCCTTTGTAAACTATTTCATGGAAACGTTTTATAAAGTCTCAGTTCTCAGTGATATTAAAAATGGTGACACTAACAGTTGAAATGCAAATGAAATGTAACTTTAGAAAAGTGCAAATAATAATTTGTCGAAATGTTTGGATTTTCATGGGATACAGTAGGAGATACAGGTAGTAAGTCAGTAGTATGTTAGCTGTGGGTAAAAGTATTACAGATCAGCGGCAATGCACTAGCGTCACAGTTACGGTTCATTTGCGTCCTGGTCGTGAACTAACGAAAGTAAAAACACAATATGAAACAGATGCAATAAAGTGGTCAAGTTGACTTCATACATTTTAATTCGCTTTAATTTACTACTGAAACTTTCCTCACTCCTTTTTGTTGAAGTGCTTTTTCATTCAGCAATAAATTCGTTTTCGTTGGTTTAGCTCTAACAATATAATGTGAAGAACATGAGAGAGCTGTGCTCAGATGGGCTTGCTTAGTAGCTACATGTTCTCTGGCTTCATAAAAGGAAGAATGGTGTATTGTTAGCCACGAAATGCTTGAAGGATTAATGTACAACTGCCTGCAATATTTTATAGGATGTACATCATGAAAGTAATATGTTGATAAAACAAGAGCTCAGCTGCCAATGGAGATATTATATATCTACATCTGCAGTAATAATAAGTAAGTGCAGAGCAGAATACACTACTTAATAACTTGAGCTTGTGGTGGTCGCTATTGTAAGCGTAAAAATGTTTTACTTCTCGTTAGGACATAATCATTGTAACTAAATCGACAGCACTACGTAAAAATGCAAATGCCAAGAAAGAACTTCAGGATATGCAAGTTGAAATGATCTTTAAAGTCCTAGCCCGCATGCATCTACCAATCTGAGTGCAATTGCAAATGCAATTGCGGTTAGTTTGACAAAACGCTTTAACAGTCGGCTGACAAGCTCTAAACTCAAATTCTGCTCTCTTTTATGATAACAATGCAAATTTCACTTTCGATCTGTAATATACTATAGCTCCGACAAAAAAACTAATACCACTATCGTGTTACTTCTGGGCTTGGCCCTTCGGCTACTGCAATACTATGACAAAAAATACTGTTAAATATTGTGAACAAATAAGAACTAGTGACAACTGACTACTTATAAGAAAATCTAATTTGCACGTATCCGTGTACATTCTTTATACTTTTTAACCAACCTGTGCCATAAATATTTTTAATCTCCTTTTCTCCCTCAACATGTAGTAAAACACTGAAAGACAGTTTTTACCAATGTAAAAGATGTAGTTTATCTTTTTAATATCTCCCACATGTAGGTTTCCATTTATTATGGCTAATTATCCTATTTAGCTGACATAATAATACATTTACCATATGTATCGCGAAATTATAGTATAATATATCAATCAGAAAGTCAGAACTCTCAGCAATCATTATCAAGAAATAGTAATAATAAATACTTGTAGGTATCTCTGCTAGGTATGTGGTCGAAACACTGTCATCATGAAGTTACTAACCATTGTTGAATGAGTAATCAAAAAAAAGGAATTTGGTCTATTAAATTCATTGGTTCTACATTATTATGACATTACAATCAATAGGTAGTCCCCCATACAGGGTGCAACGCAATAAAGCATAAAAAACGTAGAAAATATTTTCACAAAGAGAGTACGCATGCAATAATGTAGGTAATGTAGGCTCCTGTAAGAAGTTCAGACAATAGATTAATAACGTCACTTTTTGCTCACCAAAACAAACTGAAAACATGCGATGCATTCAAAGTGAGTATCTGACTGACACTGACAACCCTGCATTGCAATTCAGAAGTAATTTTACAATGTTCAGCGTTGACTAACTAGGCTCGTCCGTAAACTGTTCTGCTTTGCTTCATTTTATTACTTTCAATACGATTTACTATTAAACAATATTTACTCCCCTTTTTGTTCGCTAAGTAATTCAAGCAAATCTTTCCATGCTGTTTGATAAATGACTCTTCATGAGATTCTTCACTAGTCTTCACGTAAAAATTGCAATTTATATTTTATAACAACCCTCAACAATTTACTATACTTATATTATACGTAACTGTATAACTCTAACTCTGCTATACACAATTGACATAATTTTAGCTACACAAAGTAGAAAAATAAAACTGTAAAACTATATACTGTCGTTAACTAGTGTTATATAAATGTATTTGCCTTTCGCATAGGAATTTGTTGTATCTCTGAGCTGCATCTTGTAGTATCCGTGTCATGATTCACTTTATGATGTGCTTTATACATATGCAACGCAATAAATAACGGCAAAGTTGTAAAAATACACTGCACACAAGGTAATTAAGCCTTTCGGTACAGGAGCATTGCTAATAATTTCTAAATACTAATTCCTCCTACAAGGTAACACCTTTCTTTCATGTAACTTGTAATTATAAATTGGAAACGGTGTGCCTACGTAAATGAGTCTCGACTGTTCAGACGATGACGTATGCTTAGGATGCAACCTATGAATCCAATTACACTTATATTTAAATACAAATAAACAGAACCGTAACACGGTTAACACCTATCTACAGGATTAATTACCTTGGTACATGCTACATTGCCTAAAGTAAAGTAGTTTCGAATTGTATTTTTTACTGCATACATAAAGACAGTGGAGCGAGTGTCAATTTTAATTTCTATAATGAAGATAGGGATAGTCAAGATTGATGAACATGTTTAATGAAGTTGGTTTATTTGTGTGTCATCAATATAATAGGTAAGCTTGCCTAACATCGTAAGTTGTTTTACTCTACTCTTTAAATTGCTTAATATTTACTTAGTTTTTGGTGTGGATTTGATAAAGTTGTTTTAAAGTTTCAGGCACATGACGCGTATGATCGATTGAAGATGTAACAGTTGGTAATTATAACGAAAGTAAATTAGTTTACTTATTAGACTTGAATTTCGCTTAGACGCAATTATTACACAGAGAATTTCCACAGCTTTAAGACTCGCATGCAAATGAAATTGCCTTCGGTCCTTGGATAGTGGTTTGAGTGAGATAATATGTGTGCGGACAGTTTGTCAATTGTCAATGTTGCCAGAGTCGACTGTCTGTCATGTCATGCCGATTTCATATTTACACATCACAGGACAGTGCTGAGATGGTTTATAAAGGAGTTTATGCTGTCGTTGTCGTGCAATGAAAACAGAGCTTTACACACAAACATCAGTAATTGTACTGTAATTGAAAAGGAAATTTCTCGCGCTAAATAGTGCTTTGGATTCATAATTTATATAATATGAAGCTTGTTCTGCTTTTTTAATGAAGGAGAAATATGAGGACACATGTAACAAAGCACAATAGAAGGAATAGCAACATTAGCAACTAAAGGATTCCGGCATTGGAGTTCTAGTTGTAGCACCTCTAATTTTATTTGCATGTTCAAAACAGAAAACTATGTACACAGGGCATAGCTATTTACATTCTTTGCTTGGCAGAAGTAGGTGCCTATTTATTTACATGGCACGTACATTCTTCACTTAAAACTTCGTAATGTGAGATTGAGAAGTTTATACTGTGTACATGATGGACAATCACTCAAAATGTGTTGTATAGCTATGCTTACGTATACGAATAGCAAATCTAAGTCATTAATCGTAGGCTGTGTAGTCATTCTGTTGATTCATTCATCATTTAGCTGGTTTATGAACTAATTTATTTACACATTGGCCAATAGAATGAGCAAAAGTAATCCATTCTAGTGGTGCGGATGCCGGTAATGCTGCCAACTAATTGAATGAATGGATGAATTGAGTTGGCAATAATGTTGATAGACTAGATTTGAGTAGATCAAACCGGCGTATTGGCAATATGCATAAAGAAAGCAAAGGGAATAATTTTAGATGCATTGTTGTAGCACTGTCAACATATTTCTCTATTACCCTATGCATAAATTTTAACTAGGTACATGTATGTACACAGTCCGTAGCTATTTATCTACCTCTTTACCTGCTTCAGTGTTTAGAATGTATATTTATGTGCTACTATCAGTATGTATATAGGTAGTAGGTAGATTAAATTAATAATCATTTCAGCTCTGCCTGAATGCTAAGTTTGATAAACAGGCTAACTAATCGAAGCCCTTTCCTTTTGCTAGTCCGTCCCATATCAACTTGCAAATCTTGCTGACTTTTTATTATATCTTCGACATACTATTACATCCTAAATTCAAAACAATTAAACTCACCCATCACATGAATATATAAATCATTTACTGCACTTTATGTAGAAAATTAATAAAAGTAGGCACAAGGCATAGCTTTTAAATTTCTATAATTTACATGCAAACAGATAAACGAACGTTTCAATGTCTAAATATTGCTAACTGTGCTATGCTTGTAACTACAATGTCTACAATATCACACCCCCTGCTGCCTGCCCGCAGTTACTATTTAATTTTCATAAATATTTACCTGTGCATGATTTTTTTAGTCATTATGGAACAGAATGATTAATGTTGTGTTTTATCTAAATCAAAGTAATGTATCCAACTGCATTGTGGACACCAATAATATTATCACTAGGTTCAGAATTTATCGATTATTCAGAAGATAATAATTATATCAAAGATTTATGCTACTGTAGTACCTATAAATACAAAATACAGTGATAATGGTTTTAGTAATTTATTCCAATTACCTGACACATTTTAGTATAAATATAAAGGTGCAAATGTGAGCACATTTGTCTGTGTGAATTTGCATGCTAAAAAGATGCATTTTCGTGAAAGGATCCACAAATAGGATAAATAATATATGAATAATTCTGTTCTTTATGCATTGTTAGTTTACTGTGTTCCTATACGCTCATTATCGCATGTTTGTATGCTATTTATTCGAAATGCTATGTAAGTGAATGTGTTACACAATTAGAAAGAGGCAAAGCAGCAGACTATGTCCTTTTACCATCAGAATGATTGCCTATATTACCTACCCACAATCAAGCTGACTATGTCAAAAGCGAGACATTGCCAATAAACTGTCACTTTTCTTGTAATATTGTTTTTCCTACACTGATTGCAATTGCATGTTAGCGTGGACCTCTCTGATTTGCTGCAAAGAATCGAACAAATAGTCTTCTAGACACTGTCGACCTTGCACCTACTTAATATAAACTACAAATAGTGTGAACTAGTAACAGTATCATTGAAATAGAAATAATATAACAATCGCATATTAGCAACTATTGATAAAGAGATAATCCTCATAATAACTCATCCTGTAGGACGGAAGCTCAATAAACTCCTTTGTACTGGTTTATAAAGGCAAAATATGTAGGAGGGTTTATCCAAATAAAGGCATACCCCGTACGGACAAGACAAACATTAAATCTCATAATTTAATACTCCAATACAGCTATAATTATCACAAATAAAAGCATTGCCGAATTATTTTTCAATTATGGTATTCTTCTATTATACATAGTCACCACGTACTCATTCATTTCACTACTCATACGAAATGAAGTCGTAAAAAACATTAGCACTCAGTCACATCATTTATGTCAAATGAAAAGATTTTTTGCAGCAAAATGTTTGCTAATGTAGGTTTATTACTTGTCTTATTGGCAAAAGCTATCGGAAATTGATACAAATGATTCAAAGTTACACAATCATTGTAAACATTGGATATTACAAGGTAGGGGAAATGTACTTTAAAAGGGACAGTTAATCGGAAGAAAATATCATGAAAAGAGATTATTTAAAAATGCATTTAAATGTCTTATTTAGAAAGAAAAATCAGGTATTTGGAAATAGATACCATAAAATACCACAGGGGTAAGTACTAAAACGACATAATGATACAAGAGTGTTGTTAATAATATTGAACTGGTATAGACGAGTTAAGGAGCAATAGAAAAATCATTATGTATGTAGTAAGTACGAAAAGGGCAGAGCGATAAGAATCATCTACCTACACCGTTTGGCTATAAACATTTATTTATCTCAATCTAAGCTATTCAAATTTATGTAATGCTCTGTGTTGTTAGTGTCATTACCTACCTGAAACTTACGTCTATACGTTGCAAATGATGTCTTCTTGGTCCAATTGAATTGCCATTTGAACTCGTATAGCAATACAACAGTTCAAATTGAATAGAATTGTGTGTGTACTTGGGCTATGAATGCATTATTACGCTATGCTCGCCAAAATGCCTAACAATTTTTCAAGTGCCTTATACTGTGCACATGTACAAAAGTATGTGCTTACGAGTTATACGATTAGATAAATGCATTGGGCAAAGTTACAAAACAGTCTCAGTCAGTCTCACAAGGCTTTGTTTTATGTTCTACAAATAGTTCGAGTAATGTTTTGATCTAATTTGGCCAAGCCGGCTTGTTTCCTTAATTTTTTGTCCTGGTTGTTTTAGATTGTGGCTAGTTAAACTAACATTTGTTGTGGTCCTTTGATGTCCGTGTAAATACAAGCCCTGATATACGCTATCTGTGGTTCTTATCCTCGTGTGGGCTTATTTATTACTTCCAAACATCAAGATTGCATGTTTTGTTAAGACTTTTACTTTGTATAAATAAGCAATTAATTGCTGAAATGATAGATTGAATTAAGTCGACAATCCACATCACCTGTCTGTTCACTTTCCTATCTAAGACTGTATACAACTGTTTATCCAAGGAATGTTGACTTGATAAAACGTAAAACAATCATACAGTAAAATCAACGCATTAAAAGCGAATAGCTAGGTATTAAAATCCTAAGGATAAAGATAAATTAGCCATATATGGACTTATGGGGGTAATAAGTAGTTTATCCTACTGTGTATGACATAAACTCATAATTTTTAAGGACAATTCTCAGTTGTATATATAAATGTAACGACATCATAAATAAAAGTGTTATGATATCATGGTTCAATTCACACTATTCGTAATAAAGTGCATTTACTACGTGTTGGATATGAGAAGGACTCGTTAACATCAGAATTACGATGGGGTGTACAGTAAAGTGAGTAGCTATAAGTACGGACTATGAAAATCGGTAGGTAAGCTGTTATAATTTAATGCACTCTGACAATGTAAATGGGATAAAAATTCTTCATGGAACATAAATCAATAGTTAAAGTCAATGATCAATTACCAAGCTTCGTGTGTATTATTGTTAGACAGGTTACGACTATAAATTGCATTGTGCTTGCGTATGCTTCGAGATACTCTCACAATAAAACGATGGCCACAGTGCAGTAATAATGATTGTCACATTGTGTAGTAGAATTTACAAGTTAAAGATCAGATCAGCGAATGTTAAGTGAAGTGAATAATGGTTCACACGTTGAGTAACATGAAATCTGTATTTGCAAATGGAGTGAGTGAGTATTATGTGCCTCTCAAGCTCAGTCTCCCTATTAATATTACCTTATCAGTAACTTATATAGGCAGCATGTCCTTATACTGACTATTAAATTTCTGTCTATGAGCTGTTTGTGTACGTGCTAAGAGGAAAGGGAACGAGCTTATAGAGACATTATTTGACTTGTGGTGGCAGTGTGATATGATTTGATTTGAATGTCTCAGTCCATCAGTCTGTGCCTGCATAGTCTGCACAGAGAATTGAAGTAAAAGACTTTGTTTGGGCAGGGCTACAATAAATATTATTGCTAAGGTTGAAATCTAAATCCAATATACCATTGTATCGTAATGCAATAATAAATTAGTTCTTTACGTGGGCCGCTGTTCTTTTCTGTTCTATTTTCTATTTGGGTTTTCTAGTATCTCTCTTGCTAAGTGCTTATCGTTCTGTTATACTTATCTCACAATATATTAGCATGATGTGAAGAAATAATGCATTTAATTTTCCTTTAGGCCCTTTTTATTCAGCTTATATGCATTACAATTCATACTCCGCACACTTGGACAACATTATTATATGTACTCAGCTTTTGATTTTGGGATTTCTTCTTTGACTGAGCCACAGACCTTATCCGTTAATAAAATTCAATAGGCGAATGCAGCATAAGCGTGTAGCAAAGAAAACGTGGGCGTAGGCGTACGCTGAGAAATTACCATTAATATTTTCACACTATCATGTCCGGCCTTATGAGTGCTACGTGTCGCTCGACTTCATTTGACCATTCTAAATTATAATGCCATTATCTCTTTAATCGGACTATTTCTTTCCTAAGTCTCTTCTTTCTTGTTCATAAAAAGTTCACATTGGAAAATGGGCTTTATTAGTTGACGTAAGTAAGTGTTTATAGCATACTTACAACAATGCCTACTCCATTATACATAGAAATCTGTAATGTGACTTGGTATACACTGCAACTCGCTTTTTCTGCAATACAATGAAAATAATTTAAAACTTGTATCCTTTCACATCACATTGCAATTGCCATTGCTAATACATTCTTAACCTTAGAAGTCAAAGGAGTATCCTAAATGCACTAAAATCCAAAGACATGCCTACTTTCTGATGCTTGCATTTAAAATGTGCGTAGGTAGGTGACTTTATTAGCACAAAAGTATCTGCAATGTTAGTACAGGTACTTTGAAAAGCCATTAAGGGTGGTTGCTCACTTCAAATAAAAGAATTACTGCCTGTAACATTTTGATACTTGTTTTCCACTCTTCGTCTCCGCCACTTACTGATATGCGTATATAGTAATTGTTGTTCTGGTGTGAAGTGATTTCTCTGTGAGTGTGCAATCAAATTATAACCATGTGTGTAAAACTGTCTGCGTCAGACAACATATTTGACTCTCCTTGTCTATTTCCAATTTTTCTTTGGTGGTCGCTTATTAAACTTGACGTGGTGCATCTAAAAATTAAATTTATTCTGTCTTAGTCACGATCTATGCTGAAACTGTCTAGTTATCTGTCTTCATGAAGACCTGACCTTTAAACTCCTCACTCGAATTTAGTTAATGAGCGACATTAATCCTCACTACATGCATTCCAATATTCAACTAGTTAATTAATCTTATTGTAACTGACAAAGCCGCAGAATTGCATTTTTAAGTCAGGAGATGTTTAAGTACCTAGATAGCTCTTTTCCACTTCATAGTTGCGTAACCAAAGACAAGGCATTTGCTGAGATGTTACGAAGTACAAGGTACCTTCGTGTAAAGCATTGATGCGAACGCAAAGATGTTCCTGTCAATGGATAACATTTAGTACCTTCCTACTAATTAATTATTACATTTTTAGCCTTTAGACAATTGCACAACTATTATTTTTCTAGAGCGATTCGGAACACCATTTCACTCAGCTACTACTTTAGCTTCATTCCAAATACAGAAAATGGCCGTCTCATTTCTATGATTCATCGAAAACAATGTATGCTATTTGTAATTACTGCATTATAAATTATATTAGTTTGAATTTTTCAACACCTACAAGTACAGATTGCCATTTGTCATCAGTTCATATTAGATATACAGTTATGAGTTGCAATTCATTCATGTGCCTACTTAAAGTTCTGAGACAATTTGATGTTTAAGAATCTGTAATAATCAGGATATTAAATTAGCATTAGTTGTTCCTGAAGAGCAACTGCGTACATTCACTAGACCAACCTTTCAAGAAAGCAAACAGACCTACCCAAGTGTATTTCTTAACGAAACTATAATTATGTATACATGCCTTCGTCGTTGGACCACAGGGCAGCTAAAGGCTTTTCAATTAGAATGAATTTCAAAGCATGCACCTTGAAATAACAATTATCTAGATTGATACCATTTAATTAAATCTCGTAGGCCAAAGGCCATAAGAACATGATGCATACAGAAGATGTAGTCGTTGAACTGCTTCGTTACTCTTAATGTTACACGACAACAGTGTACATCTGGAGTTTATGCATTAAATTATGTATATTATGCAGGTAATTATGTACGGGTACGTAAACTCGAATAGCAAATTACAATGCCTACTTGGAAACGTAATTTGCATCGAATTATGTATCGCAACGAGATAGCTGATCCCTGTTGAACTGCAATAGATTAAATTACAGGATTGCATGTATAAACGCTATATTTTTGAACTTCTAAATAATGTGGCTATTTAGCTTTCTTGTTGAGATACTTGAGCT
Organism: Tomocerus minor; assembly: GCA_009936455.2. Taxonomy (NCBI): domain Eukaryota; kingdom Metazoa; phylum Arthropoda; class Collembola; order Entomobryomorpha; family Tomoceridae; genus Tomocerus; species Tomocerus minor. The sequence continues at coordinate 28,252 of JAAAYG020061463.1, forward strand.
ATTTCATTTGCAACAGCTCATTTAACTGATTTAGCAATGATATCCCGAAAGTGTCATTAAATAGTGAAAAAAAGGCAATTGGTACAGGATTAAATCTTCATTTAAATGTACATAACTTATGAAGGGTAATAAATACAATGTTTGGTTGGGTTTGTACCAGAAGAAACCAGAATTAGATCCAGCAGAGAGGATAAATAATGAGTTCTGAATAGACTGTTTTATAATATTTATTACTAGTTGTAGTAATAAAAAGGAGTCCGGGCAGACACTGACATAGAGAGCAGTAAATCATCATTTTCATTGGAGGAGTAACACCTTGTCACGTTAAGAACAATCATAGCAATCGCACGTAATAATGATGCAATTCCAAAGAACAAAGATACAAGTTTACATTTTTGGTAAATAAAAATGGTAAATTAAGCACTCAACTAGGAAAAGTGGAATGCTTGGGGGCAAGGGCTTATCAATGAAATATTTTCCTGTGTCGTAAATGAGAGAACATGAGATTTGCATTAAAGAAGTGTGTGCATATGTGAAGTGGATAAAAATATAGATTGCTAATGATAGTGTCTGTGTTTATTTGTGTGCAGATGAAGTTCAAGACATCAAATTCCTGTGCTTGAATGGCACAGTGTTTGACCAAGAAACCCGAGTGTGCGAGAGAGTGGATGAAGTCGACTGTTCAAAAGCAGAGCAATTTTACGACCTTAACTTGGACCTTTATGTGCCACATGTAACAACACCCAAGCCTCAGGACTCAGAGTCAGAGCAAGACGAAGAAGACGAGGACTACCCTCGCCCAGGAGCCAAGTCTGTACAAAACAACAAAGCAACACCTAAACCAATTACAACTACCACAACGACGACTACGACAACCGTATCGCCGAGAACGCGGCCGCCTCAGCCTCCATCATCCCCGTCGACCACTGTAAAATCCACGAGTTCCAACTCGAAGGGATTCTCCTCTTTCAACTACTATCTTCGCACGCCGCATTCGCACGTCGCATCCGGCTACAACTCCCAACTTAGGCAGTCTTACATCATTAATAATAACAACCCAACTGGTCCTAGTGCCACAACAGGGCGTAAAGTTCCTACAGGACCCAAAACAATTGTGTACGGAAGAAATTCCGCGAATTCCGCCACGCCCACATCACGACCTTCACCATCTCCTCCTTCCAGACAATACGGAGTTGCAGCGACAACTGTTGCCCCGAAAAGAACTCCACCTCCGAAAACTCAACCTCCAGCCCGAGTTGCAGAACCGGAAGAGGAACAGTACTCAGATGATTACTATGAAGATCCTGAGTCGGATTATGCAGTCTCTTCCAGCACAACTGGGAGCAATCAGGCACAAAGTCCGAATTCCAAGAGTTACGAGCAACAGAACACTAAAAACTACCAGAGCCAACAAATTCATTATCAGAGCAATTCAAAACCCACGATTTTGGAATACAGAGATGGAAGATCGGCGACTTCTCCGAGAATAGCTTCCGCTAAAGCCTCATCAAATGAAAACAAATCTCAAGTCTCTGTAGCTGTATCCAGCAGCTCCGCTGTGCATCAAAACACGCCTGTCATTCAGGCTCAAGCTCCTTTACCACTTTTGAATAACTCTACGGAAGAGCCGTATTATTATGATGATGAAGACTATCCAGATGATCCTCTCCCGGTTGTTGATACGAATAAAAATCAAAATATTAATACCAACACGAAATCTACCATTAGTAGCAGTACCAGCAAAAACAGGGATATAGGGATTGAAGGAGTGCCTGGCGACAGCAGCACTACTTCAGAAAATATCGAGTATTATGACGACAATGAAAATGTCAACACTCACGATCATCACTTTTCCCACGTGGATGTACCAAGAATTCCGTTCGCCAAGCCAAACGTCCCACGAGTCTTGGTCACAAATGGCAAACCTTTCTTGCCACGCTTGAGACGACAATCTTTCCACCATCATTTGCTCAGTAGTAGCAAAAGCGGGAATTTAGGAGAAAGTCCTGTTTTTAAGACTTTCTTTCTGAACCCACCTTCTTATGATAATTTAAGTAACAGTAATAATAGTTTTAGTAATAATGATTATGATAATTATTTTAATAGTAAAAATAAACTTAGTGCTAGCAGTAGACAAACTAATAGCTATAGATCTAGTGAAGACACTCACGTTAACCTCCCAGCAGGATACTATGGACAGAGACGAAGATGATTCAATTTTATTGCCCTAGATTATTATTAAAGCTTTAGCATTATTTTACACTAAATTTTTTAAACTGTAACATTCAAAAATTACATACATACAACGCAGCCAAAATACTCATACTTTTTTATATATTATTTTATTACCATTTTATTACGTATCTATACATATACATACCTACATATACTATGCATAAAAGTATTACATACATTATGTTGATGTTTCAGCGCATTATTAAAACAGAAAACATTCAATTAGAATGTCTGAATGAATGAAAACTAAATACAGTAGGAACCTGTTATTTTTTGTGAAACTCAAAACAAACCTACTTCGCCGTGTCCATGAATGTATGCAGTTTTAAACTAATTACTTTCTTTGACTTATAATAGACAAATTTACAGATAGACAAAGAGACGACTACATAATTTTGACCAAGTGTTTCTATCTATTCCGATTTTTTCTGTTTACCTATTAAGAGCGAGTCTATTCATATTCATTCGATAGAACTACTACCACATTCACATTTCACATATTATATTACCTGTTATGCTTACTGACGCCTTTATTATTTCTTACTCTTTGGAATGTGTATTATTACTTATATTTTTCTCCAGAGACTATTTTATGATCGCAGTTACTATAATGCAATGGTAGTGCACTTAAACTAATGAGCTAATTCCTGTACAACATAATGACTCAAAACAGTTATCTGTTCTAGAGATGTGATTTTTATTTTTCATTACTCCCCCTAAAGTATATTAGACTATTATGAGTGCAGCAAAAAACAATTTACTAATTTAGAATGTATTTTTTGACTCGTTTAGCGCAGTAGAGAAAGTATACACTCTTTCGTTTCTTACGTAAATATTTAGTTGTTTTTATGTTGTGAACAATATGAACTTTCGTCTTGTCGGGTTGTTGTGATGTAAATCGTGATTATTATTAAGCTGTATTAATTAGTAACTACTAAACGAACGATACAAAATGTATACACATTTGTGCTTGTTTCTGAAAAGGAATGGAAATATGTAATATACAGGTCTTATGTAATACATCTTTACATGAGCTCATCATGATAATCCTCCGTTAAATTGTGAATCTATAGAGCTACTATTATTAGTCCTATTGAGCTCATCCTCTGTCTGATGCACAACGTATCAATTGTATTCATATAGAAAATTATGAAAATTCCTTTTTAACCATTTTTGTTTACTAGGTAGTAATAATCTACCCCAAAGATAGAGGTGACACAGAAACAACTGATCCCTTTTGTCTGGAAAAATTATGGAACAGGATCAGAGATGCGTTTGGAGCCGAAGAATGAAACTGAGAGAAATCCTTGCACATAGTCTTGTAAACAACTGTAACATTGTAATAATCTTGTATGTATCTACATACTAAGATAGTACATCAAAAAATTGTACATACCTACTTGCTACTAATAAATAAGTATAGCTATATTCGACGCGAGGTATTAACTAGGTCGTACTTATAGCTTCCTTTATATAACTACCCTCTGTTAAAATATAATTTACCGTATATGATCTTTTGTTAAAACTTCATTTTTTGTGCATACATCACTATACATATTTGTGTCCCTATAATTATATAAAATAGATTACCAGACGAAGTGAAGTGGTTCGTAACTAGTTACAAGATCAACAAAACAATAAAACTTGTGCATCTTGAAAACAAAATCATTATTTTTGTATTACGGCTGTACTTTGTAATTGTAGATCGTGATTTCTTTCAATGGGTATCTGTTTTCACCTATTTATAAAAGTACCTAGTAGTGAAATGAATTCCATAATTGTATAAAGCCTCTGCATTTGCCTTTAACTCCAACTATTATGTGTATATAACTTATGCGGATTTATTTGCCTGTCTGTACGCACAATACTAAAGTTTTGTACTCATAATTGACTTCACTTATAACTATTTTGTATCTTAATGTCACTGTAATATGAATGAACGATTATGCATATTGACCATCTTGACCCTAACGAGACAATAATGTTTTCAAGCTAAGATAAGTATATCTACGCCCATAATATTATGTGTAATAATTTTGTGCCATCCCATGACTTTGACTTCTGTGTCTGTTCATTTTTCTATCAAGTCTAAAGTGAAATGTGAATAAAATTACGTAATTGTTAAGTCATATTCTCATATTTTGAGCAAATTCTCTTCCACAATATTTCTTCGGTGTACAAACATTTTCAAATATTTATTCTACTCTAAGACATAAATGACTCTATTTCAACAAACCATTTACATCATTCATAATGGAATTATTGACACTCACCATCATTCATTCAGATTATGACATAGTTAATTAGTTAGCATATAATGATTATTATTATCGGGCTTCATGTGCTATAATAACTACGCCTAAACTCACACTTTACGGCTATAAATTATATTGAAGTAACAGACAATGAGACAATTTACATGATCTTAAAGAATTGACAATCGCTGCTTTCGAAAGGGAAGCAAAAATTATCGATTGATATTGCTGGACAACAATTATTACTGAAAGACCAATCATTAACCATGAAAATACTCAATTTCATCCCTATTAGAAATAGTAAAGACCTTTGATATCTTTAATTCACATCACATAATAACATCGTCACCTTTATAAACTAAATAAAGATAGTTATTGCTGCAATCATTTACAACTGATAAATACAAATGCATTTATCAGTTATTTTTAGAAGACTTTTCATTTTCACAGGTAATGGGTATAACAAGTGTAACTCTATGCAAACGAAAAAGTTAGAAAAGAGATTAATTTCGCATGGTAAAATCACACAAAATGGAATTACTCATTCTTTAGTACATTAATATTTCATAAGCTGGTAAACACAAATGCTAAACACTAGAAATTATAAGTAACATTACCAATTACCAGACCATATAGCTCTATCAGGAATTATTGCGACCATTGGATAATGGTTTTGTGGTTTACAATTTAGTACTAACAATACTGACATAAAACACATTAAAGAAACACAAATACAGATCGCATGATAATGTGTGCCAAAAATTATCAAGCCTTGACAGTTTTTGCAACCATTAACGGAATAGCACTGAAAATACATTAAAATAACCCTGCAAATTAAATAGGACAGATTATCCATGTCTACATTACACAATTAATTTGTATTGAAGACAATAAATTAATACGACTTAGTTTAAATAATCTAAGTTAAAATAGGAGAGCAAAACAAAGAATTATTGGATTATCTGTAAAAGAGTATCGCCTAAATTATAGCTCTAACAAAAAATACTGCCCCTCTTTTTCACTGGATGTAAAAAGATTCTAATTCCCTTTTCACCGATTTCATCTCTCACAACTTCTACTTTCCGGTTTTATTACTACCCCCAAAAACCGCATTTTCTATTCAAAAACAACCGTTAAAACTGTTATTAAACTAGTCTATGTGTGAATCCCTGTATAATAATCACAAAAAACATCAACTGTTTTTAGCAATTATAATACAATGTAACTTTGTTCCCTATCAACTAGTCCAGTTCCCTATAATATATAAGTATTTAATTAAATGACAGTTTGCTGCTCATACATACATAGCGAAAAACACTAAAAGTGTGTTCTAAAGCATAGTTATTAAATTTTTTCGTTCCGTTTGCAGTTCAAATAAAAGTTTAAAACAATTCAAATCCCTTTGAATTACAAACATTTGCATCTCTAGAACAGAAGTTTTTGTGCTTTAATTGTGCTTCATTGCATTACAATTAAAAGATGCCACAGAAAAAAGATATGGCCTCTAGCACTATCAGAAAACAGTTATTCCAGGATGTTGTGTAGAAAAGATTTATAAAAATGTAATCGACTTACAGAATTTAATACTATATATATTATATTGCCTCAAATACTCACAGACACATTAATATTTAATAGGTAAATAGGTACTAGCAGTAAGCATACAAAATACACAAACAATCAATTACTTTCTTGACCAATTACTTCATTATTGCCTACAGTCTAATTTCCGTCTTCCCGTTGCGTTGCACGTTTAATGTAGTAATTATCATTCAGTCAAGTGGGCATGAGTTGAGCAACCAATACATTGACTAACAGGAAACGACAATGACATTACAATTTACATTCTGTAAATCGAAAAAGAAACTAAATATCAGCCTTATTTGCTAAAACTATATCCTTCCTAGTCTTTCCGCCGTGATTCTGATGTGAGACAGCAGTATAAAAGAGTAGGAAAAAATTTAGAAATCCTCCTAAACGATTTGAACATTTTTAAAAAACGGACCGACTTGCGCCATAGCCCTAAAAAAGAAACGTAGCTACTTATCTAGGCAACATGTGGCCGACTTATGTAAAATATAAGTCCGTGGTAAAATCTGACCGATGTTTTAAAATTAGAGGATTTACATGTACATTCAATACTTACTACAATTTTTTAAAAATTCATATTTATGTCCAAAATATACTTTTTCGAAAATATCGCGCTCATGTTGCCTAGAAAAAAGGATGGAGATTCTGATTATAGCACCCAATATTTCCCCATTTTAGCTGGTAACCTGGAATCGTCTCCCGCACACCAAGCAAGTCAACTTTAAAGCAACTCGACATTTTAGAGATTCAAACGGTTACTTATTTATTTATGATTATGATATTCATTCATCATGAATCCGAAAACAATCTCAAATCTAAACACTTATTGGTATTGTATTGGTTGTGTGGGACGAGTACAAAATTCGCGAACCCCTCTGCAGTGTGAAAACATAAACACTAACTTTTTAAACGTACGCCAATAATGTTACCTTTCTTAATCTCAAACACAATATTCAGAGATGATAGACACAACGTTTCTATTAAGATTTTGGTTAGTTGACGTTATTGAATGACGTTGACGAATTTATTAAAGTTGACGAGTTTTACATTCATGCAGAAATAAACGTGCAACGCTAGAAGACAATAAATATCTTATTCCCTTCTCATGCATCTTTTCAAATATAATTTCGCTCAATTCATACCACAAATCAAAATGGTTTTAAAATGGAAGTTAAATTAACACTCCTGGACTGTACTATATTTTCATTTGCTAATTATTAATATCTCAAATTTTGCAAGGCTCCTCTTTGTCAAATCAACGTTTCCAATCCCAATAATATGGCTATGATTTACAGATATTTACTAGTTATTAAAAGAAATTCACAGTTATTAATTATTAAGACTGGTAAATACAAGGTAGTAACAGCAATAATTAAGTGACAGGAAATATGTAGAGCACAAAAGCTGCCAACATTGTGTGAGATGGAAAAATCTTGTTAAAAGCATAAGGAAGGTCTATAGAGTTTCTTTCGTCACATATTCTAGAATACAAGTGATGACTATTTCCACATTCTAACTACAACTCAATTTTCATAACTTATTTCAGTCCTATTTAGCGTGAATTAATGGTATTAAGTAGGCTAAATTCTACATAAACACTGAATTTCCTATTATTACTAGTTGTGGTTATTATTACACATATTTATTATATTTATATAATTAACGCTAAAATTAATATATTGGGAAATGTAACTGATTTTAATTAGCCTATTAAACACAATTAATACACAAATAAAACAAACGTACATAATAGCATATCTGACGAAGTGAAGAATTAATGAATGCTGGCAACATTTACCACAGTACGAAAATACGACAACGCAGACTAATACAAACTGTAAACGTCTGCTTGTTTCATGGCAATTTTTATAGTAAGTCATTCATAGATTCGATTTTTTAGTTCTAGTATCTTCGGTGTATATTCTACTAATGATATAGGCCTGATTCGAATATTTATTCCTTTTACTAAATTAAATGGGTATTTTACATTACATAATATTGGATTAGATGACGATGACCTGATGTTACACATACTATACTTTACACGGTTTATAGTTAACTTTACATTATAACCCACCTTGGGCTCAAATGTAGCTTGCTTAACAAACTAGCATTGTATACCAAGCAAAGTTGGGATGTAATTTTGTAAACTGTAAATTATAACAAAGATCAGCTTCAGTAGAAGCGCTTCCGAGAATTGGTTTGATGATTCTGGTAAACTATTATTCCTACCACAACAATAGCAAATATTGCCAGTATAGTAATCAACGTATAGAAGAAAATCTTAAGGCCAGATACCCCTGTAGATTTAGGATCTTCGACATGCTCCCTTGGAGGAACTGCATAGGCAGCAGATGGAATAATATGATCACGAGATTCCTACAGGTGATTTTTTTAAATAAAATATTTTTACTATTTGTAGCATGGCATCAATCATTTAAAAAGGTAAAGGTAAATAGTAAACGCACTAGGATAGGAGGTAAGTGATATTTAAAGAATTTAAAATTAAAATATAAATTCGCTTACTTGAATGCCTTCAGTTCCCATATCAAGCTCGTAAGTCCTAATTGCGATAATGTCGTGGTTGTCAGACCTTACAAATATAACAGATATTTTATTATTATTAGAAGGTCATAATCAAAAGATCCTTTCATAGCACATTTTTTCAGATTTCGTATAACATTTTTCCCAATAAGGGGGGAGTGTTCCCTATATAAAAATTTCATGACTTCAATGTTTCGTAAAATTGTAAACTCGACAATTCCAACGGTTGGTTCGGAAAAATCTTAAACATATGGAGAGTAATTTTAGAAATAATTATCCATTAAACCTTTCATACTATGGGGAAAATACGCAATGACTAAAATAAGCAAAAATGGCGAGCAAGAATTTCCCCAGAAATAAGTAAAAACCTAATAATTTCAATGTTTCAAAAAACTGTTAGTTCTGGCTATATTAACCCGTATTTCTGTCGAACGCAGACAAAACACAAAGCATTTCAAAATTGTCTACTTATTCAAACCATATGTAAAAGTGGAAAACTTGTACAAGACTTAAAAACATCGAAAAAAAGTGCAAAGTCTCGCCATAATTACACTAATTTCCTCAGAAAGTCATGAAAACGTCCAAATCCGGGGGTAGTGGTAGCTTGGAACGAAGCGTTCCAAGCTACTACCCCCGGATTTCTTAATTTTAAAATCAAAAAAGCTTTCAGAAAATGGGCTCAAGCATGGGTATCGGCCATGAAAATTAAAGAGCAACTACTGACGGCCACTTGAATATGTAGTCCGAGAAAAGAAGGCGCAGAAGGAAATAGAGACAGCCATTCCAAAGCCTGTCCTAAGCTACATCAATGAAGCGGTTTTAGTCCTCATCAAAGTTATGTCCACGAAAATGTCATCGAAATGAAAGTTCATGATTTTCAAAAAATGAATCCTGCTACTTGTAATTTTTTGCAATTTATATCCACAGGCAGCTTAGATTACTATAAGCATCGACTCATGCTAGAAACATCCCTGGCCATTGCTGAATCAATTTTTATCAAAATATGGAACTCTTCAGAATTTCATCGTTTTTCTTTTTCATGGGAAGGGGGGAATATGTAAAAATCCCATGACTTCAATGTTTCGTAAAATTGTAAATTTCTGGACAATTCCAACGGTTTTTTCGAAAAAATGTAGACATATGGAGTGATTTTAGAAATTATTATCCTTGTATACTATGGGGAAGATACGAATGACTAAGTAAATATCAAAATATCAATGACACAATAAAAGCAAAATAAAAGAACTCAATTTATATTAATTGCAGAATATAGATGCTCCAAAACTAAATGCGAATGTATACAGCATAAATAATCTAAGATCAATATAATTGAAACTGCATCTACTTGCATCCACATACACTCTACTATGGATAATAACAAACTCAAACTGGCGGCAGAAAGAGAGCAAAAAGGGCTGATGTCATCACCTGGCATTGCGTGGGGGGAGGGAAAGGGGGAGGAGCTATGGGGATCGAATTGCATTGTGTAAACCAGTCTAATATTCTAGTTAAATATAAGAATTATTTTAATTATTGTTCTTACAAATCGCCAGTTGCTGCTGACAAACCAAAGTAGTATCCAGTAGGAAGAGTGACACCTTCTACCTTCAAGCATTCTGCCCAAGCGTTCTTGCCAAGAATATCAGAGGACACTAAACAGAATGAGCCGATATTTTATCATATGCAATTCATTGTTATCGGCAATTCATTATGTTATACAAAATATGTGCAATATTAACTTTCAGTATTTTAAGTTTTGTTGCAAGTGAAACACAAATACTACTATATTCCTTATAAATCATTAACTTATGCAATGCTTACCATAAAGAGTGTCTCTCTCATATCGAATAGAAATCCAAGATTCGTGTTGTAAATTTCTTAGCTTAGCCTCGCAACCAGCGAGTTGAGTATGAGTACCATCTCTATCATGATCATAGTGAAGAGTACCGTTATTAACCTATTATTTAAACAGTATCAAACATTTAAAACTTACATTTATTGAAAATATATGGTTATGAATAGTAATAATCTTTTTTAACACAAAAATTCATACCATAGCTGAAATATAAGGATGTTGATGATTATGAGGACCATTGTGATTGCTGTATGTATCAATTACGACACCAAGGCCTAAAAAGTAATCTCGAGAACCAAAAACTGGACCAGGTTGCATCCGATCTTTTGAATACCAAAACACCAAGCCATCGCCAAACAAATCCTTTCCTTTACCATGAACTTGGAATTGTAGTTGAACTTCCCAATTTCGCATGCTAACAGGCTATAATTTCAAAAATACAATAACCTTGGATAAGCACGTCTAAAAACAGCATTAAACACTTAAACTAGTTTTAATATTATATTAATTTACCACTGAGTTCCATAACCCCCCTTGCTGTGAACGAGCATCTGGAGTTAGACGGATATAATTGTTAGTAACAATGGTACTTCCATAAAAATCCCAATTAGGAATCATCCAACCAGAACCTAAAATATGCAGAATAAATAAGAATTTTCATACTCCTACTTTTGTACCTTTTCCACCAAACTTCCAAAATAACGGTTATTAATAGAAGTAGGACTGGCTAAAAAAGATTTTAATAGCACTACACCGAATAAAATAAAATACTTTTACTATAAAAAAATTCAATTCTGTATTCTTAACATTTACAAATTGCTACGAAAAGTAGAGTACGATGTATACCTTGGTATGGTTTGGTGAGTGAATGCTCCCTTTTATAATAATCAGCGGTATTCCATACTTCTGGATCTTGTTGTTGCTGTTGTTGATATTGAGCTAAGGACGTTTTCAAGTAGATACAAAGGATGACAGCAAAAATCCAAAAATGTTGCTTTGTGTACATGGAATCACTATTTAGTATATTTCTCCAAGAGCCTTTTCGAAGTGGAGTTGAACTGGAAGCACTTAGGGCAGTTCTACATCTTTCAGAAATGACAGTATTCATATTTGAGATCTCCGTCTCTGTAATTTGCTCCGATTCATCTGTACTACTGTGACTGTAGCGACTCTGGTGCTCCAAAAGCATTTTTGCCAAGTACTATAATATTTTATGTCCACTTTAATGACCCCCTGTGGTTTAAAAGACTCCAGAAACTTGTTGGTTGTAGCTCTGTACCGGTTGCAGTTAAATAAAATCTGAAAACAAATAAATTATTTACTTAACATTGCTAGACCATATGAAACAATGCAATAAAATACAAAACGAAAACACATATTCACCATTGTAAATATGCAGATTTCAACATATTTGACATTTTTGAAAGATTTTACTTACTTGATGGTGTCACCGTTGACTTTTGACAGCTGAATAGTTGACAGATGCCGGAAATGTGTGTTTGGATGCACTAAATCGTTCAAAGGACTTATGTCTGGTTCGGTAACAATGTTTATTTTAGCTAGTAGCTGTCTTAAATCTGTCCACGACAACCTGTACTATATTTTTAACCCTGTCAGGTCTGTAAACAACTTATTTTGGAGACCTCCTGCTTTAGTTACTTTCAGTTTTGCGACGTCACACAGTGTCCACAATATAAATGGATTTCACGGAACTTAATGGCAGTAATATTAGCTCAATCACTAATGTTTAACGTGAGCAACGTGGCATACGATACGCAAAGCATTGACGATTTTATTAAATCATACGGAAACACTAAAATATTGTTGATTGACAAAAATTGCGACTTGCAGTACGACAGCACGACGACTACGAGCAACAGGAATAAGAATCGCTCTCGGGATGAGAATAAGAGGATGTCGGTCGTAGTATTTTTAATGTTGTTATGTATGTATGTGTAGTATGACTGTTACATTTAATTGTAAATTTGCGCCCTCAGTACAGGAACAAATCAGCTACAATATCCGTGCGGCAGAAGAAGAGGTGCAGCGTGCAGTGCACCTATTCGTTCTACCTACAAATCTATGGTCTCTAAATGCCACTAAATGGATAATAATAATAAACTAGGTCTTCGGTGTCCCCATGACTACGTCACGGGAGCTACCCCCGGGGTGGAGTATTTTGTTTTTGGTAATGGTGTTTAAGGACCCATTTCATGGTTACGATGCTTTCGAAAATAATACGAACATTTACGACGTGGCTAGTGGGTGCCGCCGAAACCTCAGCTCACTTTACATATTACAGGGCTATTCATTACAATCTGCAATCTGCAACACAATCGAGCAAAAATCCGCTATCTAAAAGTTAGCTAGTTACCGTTCAAGGATAGTAGACCCCCTTCCCCTTCTACCTTACTAAAGAATCGGCAAATAACAAATTCTGAAATCCAGCAGTAAATCCAATAAATAAAAATTAAATTTAAATTAAATTTAAATAGTCAGGATGACGTTGACGTCATCCTGACTATTTAAATGCCCTTTAAATCCACGCCCAGTGACGTCACGATTTCAAAAAGTCAATTTACATAATTTCCCATAGCAATCTGCCGAGGCCTTGTGACCGTAGTGCTGTAGTCAAAAGGACAATAGTAATGTCTGATGCGCTTTGATTTGTACTTCCGGTCAAGGAGGAGGCAAATTGACAATTATGTTTTTGAAGAACTTCCTCTAGAACCTTTTTTATAGCCCAAGAACAAACTATGATATTGAAATTTGTCATAGTAATTACCAATCAGAGGAGTGTATTTCAAATAATTCAACCTATCAGT
>JAAAYG020061574.1:0-13235 GCA_009936455.2 Tomocerus minor
ACTTACATTTCGATAAAAAATTACATAAAGATAGGTAATGCTGGCATCATGTCCTTGAACTTATTACATCGTGCATTAGGTGTCTACTCTATTTACAAAATTCTAAAATTTTGAATTTGAATTTGAAATGCATGGCGAAACATTTTAACTAACGAATTGGATAAAAAATTATTTTAATAAACATCCATGACTCAAGCATGGGAGATGAAGTCATGTCTGATTATTGATTACCGCTATTAGGTGGCAGTTCATTAATATCTCTCAATTTATTATTTATCTCTTGTTTGACCTGTTTATTACTCAGATATCAGCTTCAGTGCTGGCTTCCTCTCTGTCATAATCCCAATTACGTCATTAAAGGAAACGAATCGTGCAAATGAAATTGACGAACAATACGTTATATATTGTGTAAATGTTCTGTTCTTGGTAATTGATTTAATTCTGTGTGATCAAAGCTAAGTAGTACATATTTTCTTTCAGCAGATAATGATATGCGATCAGGTTTATCTAAATTGACATGGTCCTGGTCGGGGATCAAGAATTTGTAAACTATTTGCATTATGTAAACTATTTAATTAAACCTATAGCTTCGTAGGTTCCAAACAAATACAAATGAATAAATGATTCGGTTGGTTATTGTAAACTTGCTGAATGAATATTCATATGGATTGTAGGTTTGTAAGTGCACATCGAAAAGGGATTAAATAAATCCTAGTGTATGGTTCTACCATGAATTACAATTCATTCTTGATATCATCTATTATTTCCTTCCCGCTGATTTTTGCAACAAAGCAATCAACTTACAAATATATTATCGTTGATCCTCCATGAAATGTGCCAAAGAACTGAAAAATACAGTTATTATAAAACAAGATGATAAAATATGAAGTAATTCAAATTTTTTAAAATAGGAATGTAATCATGGTTGAATTAATTTTCTTGCTTGGTACGAAGGTATTTAAGGCCATCCTAAATACAACGGGTAGATTAGATGAGATTATTATAATAGTACAAGAAGCTTATCTATTTAGAGACAACTATCAAGTGTTATATTGCCTAATACAATCACATAGTACCATTCTCCACTTCCAGTTATCGCTGAAATTCTGATATTTAAATATTTTCTATTATAAATTATATACAAGGGCAACCGAGAAATTCTTTATATCTCTATATCTTTAATCTCGTCGGGGTCCCCTGAGCCTACAAAGGCTGGGGTTGTTGGAAATACTTAATCATCTCTATTAAACTCTAAACAACTGAACTATTCAGTTTATACCTGGGATGGAAATTTCGAAATATCGTAAAACTACGTTATCATATTTTCCATGGATATCTGTTCATTTTTGCATTGTAAAATATTTAAAAATCAAAATTTTTCAACGGAGAATTTACGATCGTAGTTTTACGATTTTTCAAAAAGTCCCTGGTCTATTCTGTCCCTTTTTATATTTCTAGTTGTTCAACTTCTGATATCTCCAAAATAAAGATGAAAATGAGAAAACTGGAGCATTGCATTGACAAGGATTATTGCGTCTCTTCAAAAATGTCTATAAATATTGCATTCCAGTTAAGTACTTACGCAACAGTCACGGAGACCAGGAGAAACTACTTGTCATGGTTTGGCAGCAATCATTGTTGCCTTAAGTAATACTTGACAGGATTCGGTGAGACAGTATACCTTGCGACAGTAAATAAACAGGAAAGTAGAAAATAATATATACAAGTAAAAGAAATTGCAACTTCTATTTCATATATTTGTGATAAATGAAAAATGTAAAGTTCCAATACAAATATTTATGGGAAACTAGTATTTTGTAATGGTCACACTTGCGACCATTCCTAAACACTTGTTGCACTAAAACTTATGAACTTAATCGTAAACTTTATGCCCATTTCAAATGGGCGTTAGTTGGTAGTGTTGAATAGTATGAGTAGAATAGGACATTTATTTCGTAATATTATTAAAAGAACACTCAACAGTGTATTCATGTTATTTTTGGATTTTATAAATAGTATACCAATAGTTGGTAGTTTACATAGGTACGCTAAAAGTGTAGGCAGAAATATTGGCTTAGCCCTTAGTGTATGGATAGTTTTGTGAGTAATTTTTTGTTTTTAATACACCACAACTGTTGTGCAAATGATCAAAAATGGTTAAAACTGAAAGCAATTCACACAGACGCTATTTGCCGAGCATGAGTAACATAAACATGAGTAACAATGTATTCCGCCAACAAAAAGGGGGTAAATATTTGTAAGTTTCGCTGTGGTTTTCAATGAATTAAATATACTAACCATGTAATATTGTCTATTACACCTGCCTACCACTGCACACTAGTGCATACCGCAACTCGCAAGACTAGCAATACTCGATGTAACAAAACAAAATCTATTTGTACATCGGGGAAACTCAAAAGATAATGTATTTATAAGTAGCATAAAAGGAGTGTCCAAGATAATTTAATCGCTTAGATTTTGAATAAACAAGCAATGTGGTAGTGTTTTGTTTAGCTAATCAACCCAGCAATCGAATCTGAACAAGTAGGCAGTGGGTACTATTGAAAAAGTAGATACACATATAAATGTATCCAAAGCTGAGTAGACAATGTAAAGATGTTTGAAAGTGTTGTGATTTGAACGTTGATTTGATTTTGCAAATATATTGTAACTGTGTTAATATAATATTATACTAATCTATAACACTAACTAATATACTATAACATAATATTTGTCAATTCAAATATTATGTCATAGTTTGCCTATTACATTAAGTGTGTTAAGCAAAACTTTATGTCTAAATCATTTTTATGTAACGGAACTTTCATGAACTTTGAATCATGCCATTTACAAAGGAGCAAAGGTTACTTCAAGCACTTAAATAGTAGCTAAGAATTAAAACTTATTAATCTAGCAAAAAATATATTGGCAAAGTAAAAGGTACAATGGAATTGTTAAAAATTGCTTTAAACAATTTTTGTAATCACTCCTACATCTATGCTTGAATAAACGTTTTCGAAGTGGGATCATCCCATGTATGTGTAAAACTAAATATCAAAATTGCTTTTGTCCAGTGCATGCACAGCCTCATGCAGATTCTACTTTTACATATTGTGTAAGTATTGTGTATAAAATGAGTACACAAATAAAAAGCCTAAATTATAGTGTACAAATACACCTGTAAATATAATCCTCAGATACTGTAAGTGAAGGCTGATATATTTGTAAACCGTGACAATAGTGTTGATTGGTTTTAGGTGTAGAGGAAAGATGCGTTTCTTTGTGAAATAAAAAGTATATTTAAAAATGCTGTAGGTAAAGGGGACTTACAGAACTTAAAGTTTATAAAAGGATAAAAACGTTTGCAGACTTTATTTAAAATATATCACTTAGTAAAAGATGAACATTACACATCCGGTCCTCGTTTACATACGTACTCAAACTAAATAGATACAGACAGCATTATTGTATTGAGCTATGGTGGGTAAGATAATAAGAATTTGCTATTCTACTGCATTAACATTAGAGTTCTTTTCGTCGCCTGTGGACGGCATAATGATTGCAACGGCAGAATTCAGTTCTTCATTTGAGCAATAAAAATTAGAGTCATTGGTCCTTGGAAAAACTGCAAATCAAATCAAATAATGTTCATTTGTTAAATTCTCAACTTATTTAAATAGAACCAAAATATCTTATATTAGTGTATTTTCTGTATTGTCAACCTAATATGGAGTTAGGACGCTTTCCCTCTTCTAAAGAGAACTCTGTGGGAACGACAATTGCAGAAAGTGGATGCGAACCTGCAATAAAACAACATTTTATTAGTTGCCTGAACTTGCTTGCGTCAAAATTACTTCTGTGCGTTCTTCTGTACATAAGTGCACACGCTTTACACAAATCTCACAGCATTCCGATTCTCGGTTGTAATCACATAGTAATGAAAACATGAATAGTAGTTCATGGAATAGCAGTACGTAGAGCTGAAGAAGCTATTAAACAAATTATTCTTACATTTTCTATTGTCCGAAAGAAGCAATCTTGTGTCTTTGCGATTTTCCTGAAAGCGTTTTCTGACAAGATTTATTAGGACCCGAGCTCCTTTCAACATCACATAGGCACAGAATGAGAATAAAATTAAGTAGCAGAATATTGTAGCTGCAAGGAGTCCCACTCCGAGGAAATATTGGAATGTGCTGACATTCTGGGAAGTAGGAACGAGTCCCAAATCCATTAAACGGGATTTGTAAATGAAATTATTGTCTGTTGTACTGGATGTGTGAATGTTTTCTGTGGTCATTTTGAACTTCTAATGCAATTCGCTTGGAAAGCAGGTCCTCACTGGTAACCATAAAGATATGGCATGGGTAAACGAATCGTTGGGTACTGGAGAGTGGATAGCAGTTTTTTCTTCTCTTATTAGCCGGCTATTGTTGTTTGGCTGAGTAGGTTCAGGGATGTGAATTAGGGAGTCCCACAAAAATCAAGGCTGCAGCAGTGATCTTCGCAAATAGAATTACCTTGCTTCTAATTGTAAATATTTAATAGCTTTATTCATGACAAGAGAAGAGCGAGAATTCTGGACTGAAGGTGTGTACACAATTGAAAGCTAGACACAATAACCAGTAATTTTCCTTAAATAGGAGTAGGCACGGTGCTATTAAGGATGGTGGGGAAGGCACAAAAAATTAGAGGAAAGGAAGGGGTTTACGATAAATGAATGTTTTGGTGGATGTAGTATCAACAGATGCGTCAATCTCAACTCTCTCAGCTCCAAAATGAGACTGGATAGCTACGCTGCAAAAGATGTATAAGAAAAGAGCACATTTAGCCGAGTACAGCAGTTAACTGCACTGTGAAACAGAATGTAAGAAAGAATATGCTTTAGTACATCTGAGTCTCAAATGCGTCATTTGCTCTTTAGCTGACGTCAAGTCAAGCATCAGAAGTCTTGCTTACATCAAAGAATCGAGTGTTGCAGGTGCTTTTTTCGCTTATCTTTTCTGTTTGCTGTTTCTTTTAGTTGCTCTTGTAACATGAGCAAGTTTCAAAGGTACTGAGCAAAGCAACTAGTTCTAACCACATTTCAGGTGAGTATACCTACTCATATTTAACTATCCCTATATTTCTTATCGTCTCGTCTCAACTTCTTACATCCTCCTATCTAACTAAAGCATTAACTTTTGCATTCTCTCTGTGATGTATGGTACTTACGTCTGTATATATATATATACTCTGTAGCATGTAGCATGTACCTCTAGCCTGTTTGATGAATTGCTGAACTGAAATAAATAGCTATCTAACTATATACGAGTTTCCCATAAACCTGAAACCAACTTCCACAATGCAGTTAACTATCATCTATTTTGTGTATCATTTCCCTCATTGCCTATCTAATCTTTATTAATGTAGCTGTAGATTTTTAATTTTACTATGTAAACCTCCTTTTATGCAACACAATGGAATGCCTCTCCACACATATACTTTCCTGTGTATTCCATATCCTCTGTGGATATTTGTAATTGTGGTCAAGATCCTTTTACATTGCCTTTACTGCATTTTACGTCCCTAATGCACGTAATCGTCCATGGGAATTATAAATGGAAAGGTTTAATTAATGCATATATTTACGTTTTTTTCACCACTGTGTATACCTGTGAGATTGGGTTTTGTGATTATTAGAATGACGACGCTGATATTGAAAGAAAGGTTGTTGGGATCAAATTCTAGTATATACTCAGCTGCTATAATATACTGACGTGTATATCATATGCTTGCATCAACATAATGACACTTACTGCAGAAAAATATTAATTGCAACTCTCTGCTTACTTAGTAATTTATTGCTCAGGTGAATCTAGCGTAACCGTCATAATTTATCACTCATTATCGTTTAAGGATCCATTCCATTCGATTTGCATTAATATACGGTTGCCTACTCTTTACATGTTAAACTTGTCGCAGAACTCTTTTTATACCCCAAGAAATCCATGTCCAATTTTAATGAGAATGACACTAATAAAATCCTAGAAATATTATTTATATTTTGACCTAAGATGGTTTCTCCATTTTAAAAAAAATATTAAAGCATACAAATTGAATTATCGAAATTACGCTAATTATTATTTAAAAAAAAAGAGCAACAATCAATACGAAATTTTGAATGGTCTAAAATGTAGATAGTAATATTTCTAAGATTTTATTGATGTAATTCTGATTAAAATTGGTCATATACTTCTTGGGTTATAAAAAGAGTTAACATGCAAATGGTAGGCAACCGTTTTAATGCAAATCGAATGAAATAGCTCCTTAATAATAACTGTTGTAAGAATAAGAATATCCATATTGCATGCTTTCCACAGATTTTGCAATGCATGGTTGTGTGGAGTAGAGGTAGCATGGTTTCTAAAATTTCTACAATCAATTTTGCTACGCTAAATCAATTTTGCCTATAACAATACAATACCCTCATGCAGGAACATATAATGCATACTTTTATAACATATTTAACAATAATTTTGATATTTTGAATTTAACTTTATTTGATTGTAACTCTAATTTATATGATATTTGATTAATATTAGATATTGGATTTTAGCAGATTTGTTTTGGTTATTAAAAATTTACCAATACCCCATGTAGCAACTGCTAAATCCTTCAGGAATACTGATAAAATGAGTAGGTATTTAGGTCGTTTTAAAAATATTTTGATACATAGTTAGATGTATAATAAAACGGAATAATAATATGTATTCAATTTTGTAGTACAAACATAAACTGTAACCTTTATTCCAAACAGAAGTGAAAATTTTTACGTGCGAAGTCACATTTTGCGATAACAGCATTCAACTTCATTGTTAACTTATTACTTTTCAACAATTACATAATAATATTGTCCTTTCTAAAGAAAGAAAAGTTTGTAGTTTTCTACGGTGTGCATTGCTTTGGCCTTAGATTAACCTTCTACATAACAAATGATAGCTCTGTTCATTCCTTTACATTTCTTATAAATGATACATGTATACTTTAAGTGGTATCAGTCTTGCTTTCATTAATTATAATTACAGTACTTAATCATTCTAATACTCAACGTATCATATAGACTTGCTTTGCATAATATTTATACCAATAACAACAGGTTGAATTAATTTTTACACTGTTCCATTGCCATTGGTAAAGCTAACTATAAGTATTTGGTTCAATGGTACATTAAGCACATATTATACTAATGTTTAATACACGTGTGTCCTGTAATTGAATAATCATGTTTAGATTATTGTGACTGAGTTTGCAGACTTTTTGGGCTCCGCTTCTAACCATGTTGCTGTCAAACTTGTGTATTACTAGATGCAGTAACTTTATGTACCAAGATTATCCCTTTGGTGCGAGAGAGGTGGCGCATATGGTAACTTGAATGTTGGTGTGTCAGTGTCACAAATCACATCGTCTAGAAGTCAGTAACATCCGCTCATTTAGTTTAAATATTGACTTCATTCATATAATGTAGTAAAGTAATTGTACTGATAATAATATTATTATTACGATCTTTTAAACAAGATCTATGCATTTAATTCGGTTATAAATCTCACCTGTTAAAACAAATGTGTTTGATTTGGCTCCTGGTTTGGAAGAATTGCTTAAATTGGTTATTTGATTTGAACTAAGTGGGATTTTATTTTTAGACTGATTTTCTCTGTAAACAAGGACTCGAACTTCTGAAGGGACAGTAATGGCAAGTGTAGGCTTATCTTCACAATCGCTAGAGGCGAATTCTAAAATTTAAACAAGACAAACTAGTTTAGTAAATTGATTAAACAATTAATTTTCATATAAAAATCAAGTATCGAATTTATATTAGATATAAATGATATAATTGATTGATTGATTGATTTACTGATATCACATAGATATTTCCCGATAATATAAACACAGTAAGTAGTACTATTGAGATTTTTGAATTAATAATTTTTAACAATGGAACGTAACATTAATTATTATTATTAATGATTTGATAAACCTGTTAAATTAAAGAATATTATATCTTTTAGCTCAGATAGATGTACAATTAATAGGAAGAAGGGTAAAATACTTACTTGAATAAGGAATAATTGTCTCTTCGTTCGTCCCATTAGTTTTCGAGGTAACAATTTTGACGTGATGAAAGACTCTTTTATGTAAACACACCCATACCATAGCACAAATTACCGGAACAATTAACAACCCAAAGCCTAAACAGATTATGACAACATTATTTGGCTCTATAAATGTACGGTGTGCAGCAGATTCTTTTTCCATTGTGCAGGAAAGGCAGTGTTAATTTATCCACTGATCCAAGTTAACTTAAAATGAGTACTGACTCCACTTTGATTCGGACGTGGCACTTACTTGATTAAATTAATGACTTTGATATGATTTTGTAGTACAGAGCCCTAGGAGTTTTAATGTATCGTTTAGCTATGTCTAGAAATTTAAAATTCTAACGCTCTGTTATGTCTAGAGTGCACAAGTGTTACCTTGTATGAAATCCCGTTGTATGAAGTAGTACTGCAGCACAGAATCAAGAGCACTAGTTTATTTATACATGTACACATAAGTGAACAGAATCTCGATACTTGGAAATAGTAGACAGATTCATTTACATAGGTCTAACGAAGTAAACACACGCGATAATATTTTAGGCCGTATACAAAGATATTATAGCGATTGAGTTCTGCAACCGTAACCTTGTCAAGTTTTTACTCCTGAACGCCAGCACAGTTTCCAACAATATGTAGGTACCTACCTACTCGAAAGCAGAAAGGACTAGCCTAGTCTAGTTCCATAAATATTTTAGAGACTTATTATCGGTAAATATGAGATTTGTGCTCGCTGACCATGGAAGGTTGACTGTAGTAAGCAACAATTGTAATAGTTTGAAATGTAGACAAAGGATTTGTTATAGTTCAACTGAATGAGTTTCAATACGCTTTCCACTGTAATAATAGTTCTAGGCTAAAATAAAAAGCTTCACTTGATACTTTAAACACAGAGAATAGTTTTCCAAGCTTATCGTACTGTCAATGTCTTCCTGTCGAAAACTTCCCACAAATATTTTCATGCCTACCTACTTACTTGAGTGAGCACTATCCTTTTTCCTGCCACAATACTTCTCTCAGATAGATCTAATGAAAAAGTGAACTGCCGATCGAGGACTGAAGATGAGACTAGTGAAATTCAATAGTTGTTCCCTCTAAACGCATCTTGTTTGATTTACTGTAAACGGTAACGTATAATCCTCTCCTGCACTCGGTCAACCAAATAATTACCCACATACTCAGAGACTATATATATGTAATCCTTAAAGCTATATTATTATTTGCCTAGCCTCGTCCTATCTACTACTACGTACGTACTACTTTAGAATATCAAACAAGTTTCTCTTAATGCGCTTTATTCCGATGGAAAATGTTTTGTCACGCAGATATTACACAGAGCGTCGTAGTCAGATTCTGCTTAGCAATAATGACGCATAAGCGATGACGTTTTTTTCTCATTAACTAACTCACACATATCCTTACCATACTAAATTGGCAATGAATGAAATACAATGTGCAATTTTCCCATATAGCTACATATTAACATTCTTATCCTTTTACACTGCTACCACCTAAGCTGTTACGTATCTATCTATCTATATCCCATGCATGCAGCAGCCAGTAGTTGTTTGCTTACAAGCATGACGCCTGCAATAACGCTCTGAAAATTATTCATGAATTACCAGATTATCATAACAGCCTTTAAATAAAATATTGTTCAGTATCATTCTTCAAGGTGTCGAATATTTTAACAGTTACCAATTATACTTTTATTGAATTATATTGCACAATTATGTGTAACAATCATATGTATTAATTACTAGTAGATATAAAAGATATTTAGTCACATATTTTTATTGGTTGCATATTCCATATTAAGTAATATTGAATTTGTATTATCATTATTATTGCATTGATTCCAAGTTACGTATAGAATTACACAAGCAGAAGATAATACTCACGTTAATTTTAATGTCGTTCATAATTACATCAATGCATTGTCTCACTACAATCAATGTCGCAAAATTGAAGGTGATCGCATAATAAACTTTGAAAAATGTTCCTCAAAATTGCATACCTAGTAGTTTATGTATTACTTTTCATTGTGTATGAGTCACCTTGCAAAGAAAATCCATAAATACACGTTAAAAATAGAGGAATGTCTTGAGAGCGGGAGTACAGAGAAATAATATAATCCCATCTGGAAATATTTGACGTTCTTCGTAAGCAGATTTAATGGCCCGTGGAAGGATTCATAGAAGTGCTAAATTAATTATGGCTAAACGACTTTTTGAAACATCTCTTTCCCTATTTCCAAGTAAAACTTCTTGCATACATTGTGCTACTGTGCATTGGCACTTGTGGCAGGAATACTATATAAGTACTGGGAAACTGGGAGCACTAAAAACATGTGTTGTGCTGCTTTTCTAATGTTGGTCATATTGCCATCATAGTAGCTATGCATTATGCATACACTTCCTATATATATTTCCATTTATATTATATTTCCATATAGTGCACAGCCCCAGAAATTACGGACATGATTTTGCAATGTATTTTTGGTTAAATGAATATGTTTTGCAATATTATGGACCAAAGGTCTGACAAACATGCTTAATAACAAATAGTAGAAATGTTATAAAGTGGACACTTGCATTTCTCTAACAAAGATTGTACTATTTTTAACTCACATCACAAACAGTATCATCAACTATGGCTATGCCACAGCCCAGGTCTCGTAGTGCAGTAGATAAACTAAAATATATTCCAGAAAAAATTCCGATGAAGTTTGCTGCTCATCATGAGCTACTCCGACACATCATTTAGTCCTGAAACAAAACAAGGGAATGATGTTTAGTCGATTAAAAAAATAGTTTAGGTCACGTACTTATCTATGACCTTGTAAATGGTTAATTTTATAAATATTTAATTTTTATACCATGATAAGGTATGTTAGAGTCAGATGTCCCAGTTTGATCCAATCTTCTCCAATTTAGTAAAATTACCTTAGCTGCTACAAAGAACATGGCAGCACATAAAACAAACATCAACGCAATTGCATATTTAGCGTTATTAGTTTGCAATAAAGAATATTTTTCTTGATCCTCCTCTCCTAGTGCCAAGTATGCATTCTCAGGGTCCATTTCTCAAATAATTTTCCTCTTGAGCTTGACTGATTTTATTAAGGAAATTGAAACGGAAAACTTGAAACTACAGGTACAATTTTAGTAGTAATAATTTAAAACGTAGGTATGCAGCAGCGACGAATATTTAGGAGTTCGTATTTTGCAAATTGAGAAGAATAGATAAACTGGCTGACTGCAATTTTTACTTGTCTCTCAGAACAAACAACTAAACAAATTGCAGAGTAACGTACTTAAAAATATTTTCTCCTGCTGTAGGCAGACAGAGGAGTTCATCCTTGAAATTTTTATTTAATGCGATGAAGAGACATGAATTATTCATTATTACTATTATTAGGTATAGGTAGTCTATAATCTATAACGTGTGCCTCTGACTAATCGTATGCTGCTACATAACTCTAATAGCTAGTGTTTTACGTATTTCATTATATAGTGTTTCACACATTACACACATGCAGGCTCAAGAAAATATTATTACTTCTTCCATAATGATCTCTGCATTATTGATAGTAGACACATTTAATTAGGTATTCAAAGTATCTAACCGATAACGTAGCAAGCTATGTACAGAATATTATACTCTTCCTTCAAGCAGGTATGCATTTAATCTAAACAACAAGACATAATTTATGGCGTACATAATGCAGCAACCGATATACATACGTTATAATTATATTCTCATCGATAGAGCAAAAACCTATTATCGTAAATAAATATTTCATGTTTTGAAGTTGCTATAAGGGGGAAGTGGGTTGTAATAAAAATTAGAACTTTATTAGCATCAAATGCTGCAGCACATCACTAATAATTATGCTTGCACAGGTCAGTTAACACATACATGACGATGTAAATTAGCATCTCTTATTTGGTGGCTACCAACGCAAGAAACATCCATATTCTGTATACTTTCTGTAGTGTTTGTAACATATAATAACTAACCAGCGAAACGTAGTTCCCTGTTTGTATGATTTAAATAAGTTCATCGAATAATCAGCTAAAAATCCTGAATACATGAATGATGTCATTTATTGTTAAAAGTTTTAAACTTGCTAATTAAATTCAACAAATAATTCATGAACATTTTTTACCAACTAAAAATTTTCGAAAATTTGTACAGCGTTGTTTGCCTAAAAATCGGAATAAAAAATAAATCGTAATTAAAGTGTATGAAAACTTCGACTTCGTGTATTTGAAAAATCGACTTCGTGTATGAAAACGGATGCAAAGGGACAATTCTGTTCAGACGAAAGGCTTTGTCCAAAAGTTAATGTGTTGTGATACTCAGCCTTTAGATTCCAAAACGAACGGTCATATGTAGCCAATAGCTTGCCTAATGCCTGAAGCAGGCAAATGCATTATCGTTCTAAGCAACACAATGCATTTTTCCTATGTTCTTAATTTTATGCACAAATGATTGTCTCGTCTAAGGTAAATTCTTGATACGTTCTTCTGTTTTGATAGTTTGCTACTTCACACACGATAAGAAAGAAGAAATATATTACACTGGGTATACTGAAAGTGAGAATAATGACAACTATCATTATCAACAGAATCGTGGAAAGATCTGAAAGTCCATTCTCCCAATAGTAATTCTCATGTACATTTGAGCCAAATCCCATGACTTGCGAGTATTCACTGAAATTTTTTTAGATTAAATCTTTCAGTTACACTGAATATTAAAAATTTTATAATTGTATATTGACACGTGATAAGTACTATTAGCAATAAACCATTATTGTACTTTTCTTTCAAAAAATTACCTTTCAGTGATTCGAGAGTCAAATTGGCCAGGTACAAGACTCCAATGTTGCAATGAAGGAGATAGTCCATCGGATCTTCCATGTTTTGATAATTCTAGAAGTAGAATCATTCCAACAACAATAGAATTCCATTTGACTATTACGGTCTCAAAAAATATTTTCGAAATATTCATTTATACGTATTATAAAGTGAAGACGTGAGTATCAAACCAATAATAACTATCGATCAATTTACTGCGCTGTACTGTCGTTTTAGCTAT